>OX122882.1:20669893-20786871 GCA_944738645.1 Eristalinus sepulchralis
ACAATCTTAAAGTATTGTCCATTATTCGCACAACTTTTTCTAATTTTTCTGACAAGTGATAAAGTCCGTTTAAAAAAAAAAATTGCTCGCTTAAACGGCCATCCGCAAAACGACCCAACTCTCCATTTCATCTCAATTGTAAAAATGATGGTCGTGCCTGGGTTATACAGCGGCTGGGGTGAAACTTGCATTTCAGCGCTTCTAAAGCTTGCTTTGACCGGAATCACATCATGTGACAGAACATTATGTCAGTTATATTTCGTGATACGCTTAAGCGTATCAAGTGTGTTCGGTACAGCTCGCCCGTAATGGATCAAAAGGCAACACACGGAGTTAGTCCAATCAAATAGAAAACATAAGCAATGACCATAGCGGCCTTTGACGAAGTGGTTCACATTTGACTACTGAATTTAACACATTTGACTCCCGCTTTTTATTACAGGTCGCAGTCTAACGAAAGAATGATTTAAAACAGTTTCTTGATCGACAAAAAGGCAAGCTCTTCTTGTGTTTGTGACTAAGGTTCAATTCTTCTTCTTTCTTTATCAATTCTTTATCTTTGAACTTATTTGGCTGTCTAGAAGTCATTCGTTCTCCAGGTGAAACTTACCACTGTTAAGCCCTGTAGATGGTGAAAGCATATCGAAACAATATCTTCGGAGATTCCAGTTATACCACCACTGGAAATACCTACGGTTGTGCGATGCGTTGAAAATGTTGAAATTAGTAGGATGTTTGAATATCAAAATCTTCCTCATAACCAATTGCAGAAATCGCCCGAAACCCAGAACACAGAAAGAGTATTTGGTATGTTTAATCAAATAATGACTCTCTTTGGGAGAGCAAAGACTTAACTCCAGTCTCTGAAGAACTGCTTCATTGTGTGGATAAAGCCCGCCCCTATCTTGGCTAAACAGCATCCTCAACAGCCAGCTACACCCTAAAGGCGGTATCCCATCATTAACTGCGGGCACTACAATTAACTTAATTTCAGTCGCTATCACCGAAACACATAAAACTACCCCCTTGGCCCTATCTGAAACAACCGCACATCGGTTGCCGTGACGAGCGGGCAAATCATATCAAAAATCCCACCCAACCCCCTCAGACCACACTAGAACGCCACAACATTTTTATAAACAATATTTTTTTTTTGTGACTGCCTGCAAAAGGAGCCGTCACGTCAGAAGGGACTAGATAAACCAAATGTCCGACCATTGAATGGGAATTCATGAGCTGGAGCGGTGGGCACTTGGATAAAAATATGCAAAGCGCTTGAGCTCGACCGGTGCGCGTTCACTGATTCAGTGCGACGAGGTTTGTGTGAGAGTGACGGGACCTCTTCCATTTGAAAAGCATAGTTGAGCACGTCCGCTATGATGGTGGTAATTAGTGTTTTTGAAAATATTCCAACTATGATACATGCGGTTACTTTCACGTACTGGACACTCTGCGTATTATCCATTTTCATGTAATGGGCTGGACGTTGGAATTATTTGCACGGTGCGGTGGATTTGTTGGAATGTGTGCGTTCGTTGAGGTGGAAGTGATGTACGCACGACACGTTCACACTCATAGAGGCCGCACTGAAAATGCCGATACTCATCAGGGATCAGGTAACAAAAAGGGTTTCAAGATGGAATTGGAAGGCGTGACCACCAACCGGACGACCATGGTGGTGTGGGAATTTATTTCGATTTGAAATTGTTATAAAGTGTGGCGGTGGAATGTTTTGAATTGCAGCTGAACAGTGGATGTTGAAATATTTTGGACGGCGTTTGAAGTCGGGAATGTTGGGGAATACACCAAAGAGTCGTCATTGCGTGTTAGAGGTGGAGCAGTTGAAATGAATGATTCAATGTATTGCTTTGCTTAACCTATAGTATTCGGTTGAAATATGGAGATCTTTCAAATCTAGGAAAGTATGATGCACCGCAAACGAATTTTGGGGTTTAGAAAGGGAAAGGCTTTGAGTAAAAATGGGACCTTGCGTGCTGCACTAGGAAATGGCTGAAGGAATACCCTGCTAAAAAGAGTGAAGGAAGCTATTCGATTGAAAATATTAAGTCGACAAGGACGAACTTGATTCGAGACTGGGTTACTTTAGGTGAAAGTACTTGTGGGAGGACGACATAAGCAACAACAGCGAATGTATATTGGAGAGATTTACTTATCGGACTGACAACCCATTGATCTTCAGTGCCACAGCTATTTCTACCATCCATTTCTTCACCCTGTCCATAATCTTTAAGCCAGATGTTCAGTCTACCCTCTTTGCTCGAGCTTTTAGGCTTTGATTTAAAAACCCCTTAGCTGGAGCGTTGTTCTTCTTGCCGTAGAGGGTACTTAGTGTTCAAGGCTAGATTTCAGTACACGTCATCGAGGCATAATTTCTGTTTACATTTGATAAGGCAGGCCGAAGTATAAATACTGTGACAAAACTACTATCAATGCCATTTCGGAACCCTCAGAAATGGAAGTTTGCATATCCATTTGGCTTAACAGCATGTTGGTTTTTAATTAAGAGGCATAGGGGTAAAGTTACAAAATAGTATAGTTTCGGAATACTTACTGGTGCAAGGCGTATCTTCGAAACATCTAACTATTTGGATGGTTCCATGTAAATGGTTCAAGAAGCTTACAACACGGCCATTGAGAACAACAGCACCGAGGACGTTAAACGACTGAACATGGCTAAGAAAAATGATCGTAGCTTCTTGCTCAAACAACTATGCAAATTAAACAAGAAAGTCATAAGAAGTATCTCGTGGATATGGTGAAAAGCTGTGTAATATCTTGCATATCTTAAGCGGGAACATAACTTTTTTTACATTATTTCGGCCTTCTAAAATGATTTTGAGTCCGATCACATTTAAGTGATCGGGCTCAAGTCACAACATGAGCCGAGGTAAATGAGGAGATTTTTCAGAACAGTCCGTAGGCATTGAAAGGCGTCGCACATAGATTTAGGAAGAAAATCCCAAATTCCTGTAATGCAGCTATCTAACTAAACTTAACTTTGTCTGTGGACATATGCTTTAGGGGGAAGTGATGAGCATTTAGAGGGTATCGTGTATTTCGGAATACAGCTGTCTAGTTCACTTGAGCCATTTCTTTTGAAATAGCGATAAATGAGTGGAAAGGATGAGATAATTCATCAGTGTCCTAAGGATCATACCGAATTCCAATGAGTTTTATCGCTGACTTTTGAATTCTTTCCAGCAGCTGGTGAGAGGTCCTTAGATCACAAGAGCAGATAGGAGAGTTGTTCTCAAGCTTGGGGCGGATATAGACCTTATCTCCTGTAGCCAAATCAATGAGGGTAAAATTTGTCTTGAGTCTTTTTATGCTACGAAGACATCATGGGTCACTTTGGGCTTCCTTGAATATGTGATCATTCCAACTCAGTGTTGAGTTGAAACACATACTAAGAGTGAAAAGTCATTCAGTCTTAACGACAAAGGTTCATTTATCATGGAAGGAAAATGACATCCATCTTAAGCAAAAACAAACACAACATAGGGGATCAGAAATTAAAAATTTCCTAGAGGAACAGATATACGCGATTACTTCTCCGAAGAAATATGCAAAAAAGTATTGTCAGATTGAGGGCCAAAGACTTATCAATTTAAAGGCCAAAAGTTCGGTTTCTGGTGGCAATGTTTATTTTTGCCATCCTTATCTTCAGATTCTCCTTTAAATTACACAAAAGACGCTACAAGGCACAGTAGTGGAAACATGATGGTTTGGAAAGGATCATTTTGGCTCTTTGTTGGTCCTATATTTCTCTTGGAGGCCCCATAGACAACTTGATAGAGTAACACTGATTAAAAAGAAATTTAAAAAATTCATAGCTAACCATATGTATTTGAAGATTTTCTAATGGCCCAATTCAAAACAAGCTGTAAATATGATTTGGGAAAAGATAAAAATCCAGTTCTATCCTGATCCAATTTTAAATTAGATAAAAATGAAACTAAAAATTTTTAAAACAAAATTGATAAAATGAATAAATACAACAGATTGGTTACCGCAATTCTTTAGACTTTATGCAACTATCTGTTCATGCGTGCCGCCAGGGCAGGGAAAACCTGCAGTTTATTGCCGACTTCCAACGGGGAGGGCTATTGGAGTATTTTCCGCAACTCGTTGGAAGTGGTGCTGTGCAATGCAATATGTCCAGTCCAGGAAACAAGACAGTGATCTTCGGCATGTAAGTAGACTCAATAACACACTGTTCCTCGACGATGAAAATAACGCTATTTAGGTGCCACAAGGAGTGTTAAAAGCAGGGAGAAGAGACATTTGAAAACTTTTAAATTGTGCAGCTTATAAACCTTGATTTAAGATGCCTTATTTTAAATTCATACAACTCGCTGAAATAAATTCAAGTATGACTTGTGGTCACAAACAAGAAAACCAGTGTTAAGTGGTTTCTAATTTTGTGTTCAATTTTGATTGAACCAGTTGATAGTTCAAACTTTGTCCACAATTGTTGTGGTATGTCATACAGTTCTTGATATGTTGAAGGAGGTCGAGTAACTCTTTTTACATTTCAGTAATTATGGACGTTGGAGTTTATGGCTTGGTCCTAATTTTAATTATCAGGTTCTCATCCCACCAATGGGACTGTAAAACAGTTTTATGGTGAATGCCGTACTCTGCACTGGTAACAACAATTTGAGTATTTATTTAAATTTTTTTTTTTAAAACAAATACCATCTAATAACAGAAGGAAGATGAAAGCAGGCCCTGAGCTGGCCCCAAGCTGGGTGGGTTACACTCACTCGCAAAAGGTTTTGTCTTTTCAAACCTGTCACAAATATGTTTTAGGCAAAATGTTTTAAATTATTCAATATGTTGGTAGTGATTATCAAAACTGTCTATGCGACACGTCCTGCCGAGATCAAAGTGTACGCATACATCTACATGTATCTGCATTACAAGCTCAAATCTCTTATTGATAGCATGCTTCTGAATCTGTTGCACTTATGAACGAGCATATCATATTACCTTAACGCGGACAAACAGTTTACTACAGAGGACATGTAACCGAAAAATTCATCAAAAATTTATTTTGAGTACAAAATCTTTGTAAAAGATTTCCAAAATTTTTGCCACGGCTGTCACAAAATTTATCCCCGATTGCATGTAAATGTTTTATGAAGCAGAGTATTTATTTTTCACCCTCCTGTAGCCGAGTGATCAAATTCAACCAAAGCAATCGGCTTTAACCGCCCCCTCCCCGCATACACGCGAAACGAATGGTCAAACAAACATTTTACACAACAGCGCTGGCATACTCGGCGTAAGGGTTTACGAGTCGAGTATCTCTTTACTCTAATTGCACTTGTCTAAAACCCTCTGGACATTCAAAGTAGTTAGAAATTTAATTAAATATTATTGCATGGTAAACAGCTCAGAGGTGAGTTACGTGAGCGGGTGTGTGTATGTGTGTGTTTGTGTGTGTGTAGTAGTCGTCTTCATCTTAATCAGCCCTAATCCTTTCCGTTGCCCTGATACCATCAAGGAAATTAGTGGGATACAATTTTCTGGCAACCGTTTTGGGGTGCTCCTTCAAAAGCGAAAATAAGGCAACAGAACTTGAGCAGCGCCGTCAGCAAAACGGTTTTCCACTGCACCCGCCTCCAAGGGATGTGTGAATTTAAGTTCTTCGGCAGACAGTCCATGGCGAACGTGGTAGTAAATTCGTTTTGTCGAAATGGAAATGTTCTCGCATAAATTTCTAAAGAATAGAAGACGTGCCATGCATGCTAGAGATTCCCTGTTTAACTTTTGTCCTTCAATTCAATTCAAAACGACTCTCATGTATGGGGGTGGCTGATGTGCGAAGAGGGGGCCGGGGCTCAGCGCTCGAGTCCCAGAGATGACGGCTGCATCCCTCTTTTGAAATTAGTACCGGAGAACAGTAAAAAGTCTCATTGGGCAGTTAATTTCCATGAGCACGGCACTGTGATGGTGAGTATTTGAAATTTTATTTCGAAGTCATGAGGGCTGGGGTGGTGGACGCTCTGCAGCCATTTGATACCGGTCGCCGGTTCAGTTTGGCCGTTGAAGTTTAATTAAAAATTATCTAGATGTATTTTTCGGGGCACTTTGATGTTTACGATATGCACGGAGCTAGCCATCAAAGTTGTCTTTTTTACTGTAAGTGCGTATGAAATTTATTCGACGGCTGGGTGTATATCTGGAAGTCATGATTCGTGAGCTTATGTTGATCGTCAATTCGGGGGGATCCACGTAGAATTTGCCTATAAATTACAAATGTATGGGGTTTTCGTTTTAATGCTGACCTTCTGGACCATGCCATGACCGGCAGTAATTTTCTTGATGATTCAAGCATTAAGGCTGAGGAACCTTTTGTGTCGTAAAGCGAAAACTTTGAAAGTATAATTACTTGGAGTACTTGGATCCGGTCGAAGACTGGATATTCTAAAATGAAAATGGGTGTACCAAACGTGTGTTCTCTAATCATTTTCAAGAGAATTTGGGGCAATAAAATTCGGTATCTAGAATTTTTTTTGCAAATTTGCATCTACTTGCAAGTCCACATCAAAATTTTCCAAATGGTTGGGTAGGAGGGGAACCTACGATATGGAACGGATAGCTATCGAATCTCTTAACTTTATTCTAAGTTCGAACAAGGGCTTATGGTATACTGCCTGTACTTCGTTAAGCCATCCCGTAAACCAAGTAACATGGAAAGTGTTGGCGGCACAAATTAATTCAGTTTTCAAAAGATGGCGCCACCTGCAATTTGTTGCTTTTTTTAGTTTAGTTTAAAAGGCATTTTTTATTGTTTATCTAATAGTATCTTAAAACTAGGTATAAAACGCTTAACCTAGGTACGACAGAATCGAAATCTTATAACTACTTACTGGCTCTATGCGGGCGCTCTAAGCTAAACTATTAATATATTTGTTTTTGCCTTTCGGCTTCAATGCTAGTTATTTTTTTAAAATTAATAAAAACTATTATTTATTTTTTTAAAACTAAGAAAACGTTTTTTTTTTAAAAACTTAGCTATCTATGGAATTTTCTACAAAAAAATCTTAATCTACCTTAATATATCCTATTCTAACTTAAATATACTTACGACTAACCTTTTTTTATTTTTATTTTTTTTTTTTTTTGTTTTTCTTTTTTTTTTTTGTTATTATGTGCAGTTTTTATATTTATTCTTAATTACTAACTTAACCTAACTTATACTAAATGTGAGTTGGCCGTGGGGGACCAACCCTAACCTACCAGGCTGACGACAGCTGAGGTTCCTGGTGTGGCTCTAACCACCAGTAGAACCCCCGGTCCTTATCCGTGTCCATCCTATCACGGATGGAGATGGATGTGCTGAACCGGAGTGCATCCCGACTAACGACGTTGGCATCGTACAACAGTCGCCTGTCCACTGTCCTTCTCACCACGTGGTAGATAAGTGGACATGCCTCCGCATTCTGGATCAGACAATTTGTTGCTTATCTTGGAAGCGATTGTCTTCTTCATTGGAAAGGCGTGACATTTGTCAGCAATATTGAATCAGTACGCAGCGCCTGCTTTAGACAATAACAGTGATTTTTTACGTCTTTTTGAAAATTTCCAAATTTGTCTTAAATGAAGCCAATCTGGTGCAGGTTTTGATTTTTTTTTTTAATTGAAAGAGAAGTGTAGCTGAAGCCCATCGAGTGCTTGCAGAAGTTCATGGTGAATCTTTTTCGACTAATAAATTATGCAGAGAGTGGTTTCGATCCTTCAAAACTGGTCATCGAAAGTGGCGTCAAAGACAAAGAGTGTCTTGGCTAATACAGAAATAAAAAGATGAGAAATTGTAGATTTTACTGGATTAAGATCCGTGCCAAACGGAAAGTAAACTCTCAGAGTTTTTCGTTCGTTAAAAAAATTTCGTTCAGTTAAGGAAATTTGGATCTATTCAGGAGCAAGAAAATTGGGTGCCGTCGTAAGGCGATATTGCACCACAGAACTGCTTCTTGAAAGACATCAAATGACTACATTCTTGCATCAGATAGTGACTGGAGATGGAAAGTGGATGGACTTCGACAACTCCAAGAAGAAGAAATTCGGTGTAAGACCTGGTGGACCCGCTCCATCATCGTCTACATTGATGCCAAAAGTATCCGGTTAGAGTTCGAAGGTTATGCTCTGCATATAGTCCAGAAGCTTGTGGTGTGCTATGGTTGCTAAACTAGCCGAAACTAATAATGAGATTCGTAAGCGACTGCAATTAATGCGTCCGAGCTGTGCATTGCGTGAAATACGACCAGAAACGACCGAATGGCACGACAACATGAGCAACATGATAATGCTCGGCTCCCCGTGCGGGTAGCGATCAAAAGCCGCCTGAAAATGCTGAAATGGGACGTCTTATCCCATCCACCGCCTTCTCCCGACTTTGCTTCTTTTGACTTCTGGCTTTTTTTCCATGAATGCAAGACGATTTGGGGGTCCGAACCGGTCTTTTGAAGAAGTCGAACAATGGCTTAATGATTGGATCGATGCCAGAGTGGACTCATTTTTTAAAGATGGAATTTTATATGGACTAGAGAAATGCGGAAATTAGTCGATTCCTATTTACGATGGACAAAAGTTTGAGTGAGGTAGATCTTACTTTTTTTTAGTACAAAAAAAAAATTAACACATAAAAAAAAAACGGGCACAATAAAGGGCTAAAGAGTCGAACTCCCATCAATTTCATAAAGAACCTCCTTTAGTCTCAGTGCTCACATGTCAGATGAAATTCACTGACACGTTTTCTCAGTACCAGTTGCCTATCCTCTTATGTTACTCCGTGTCGACTGAATAGTGCACCATTCAATGAAAGGAAGAAAAGCTCCCTAAATATAACAATCATCTCAAAAATTGGAAAACAGATTGCAAATCTTCTTTTAAAGCATACTTGCTTCAGATTGCGATCAGTTAAAAGACGGCATAATTGTTATTCAATTAGCACAGGATTTGCCCACAGTGCAAGTTGCTTTCGAAATTACAAACATCATCCACAAAGCCCTATACTCCATTAACAAATCCTAATTTCAAGTTTATCTCCTGCAGGGAATCGACGTAGAAAAACAATGCACCAAGAATTCGCACTGCAGCGAGGCGCGAACAAAATAAGACAACAACCACCACCAGCACCACCACCGCCACCACCTGCCTAGACCAGAAAACTTTAAGTCAACCAATATCCCAACACAGCGGGCGACCATTCCAGAATTCGGCAAGGAACTACGAGACGAGTTGCTGCCGTCGTTCATCATGGCTGCATCTTACTCGTCCTCTGTTTATTTACACACAAACAGACAGAAAGACACACACACACAGAGAGGAACAGCGAAACCAGATAGAAGTTGTAAACTACATCTAACCCTAGGTCGAGAGGGAAAACAATTTGCCTTATTAATTAAACAGAACTTGAAATAATTGTCCTCTGCGGTATTTTGCGAAACAAGGTCTTGGCATTCGCATTTAACGGGGTAGTGTCAACGAAATCCGCGCACAAATCTTGTGTGTTTTGAAGGTTGGTCCTCTCGGCGGCTCCGCTTTTGAAACTTTTATGTTTGGGTTTAAAGTTCTGGCGCACAGTTGATCTATTGTGGTGTCAGCGAAGTGATGTGAATTTTGGGAACTGTTAAACTTGTGAATTGATGAACCCAATTAAGTAGGGTTGCCTTATGTTTCTCCTAAGGGATGGTTCTAGCATGATCTTCAGAATATTTGACAGACTTAATGATGGTTTTAATTTGAAATCATTCCTAATGCAAAAATTTGAGAGTTGTGTGTGTGACAAGAGTGTTCGAATTTAAGTTAAGAGTAGACGGAAAATACATAGGGCGAAGTTGGTTATAAACGTTGACAAATTTTTTAAGGATCTTTCGAAACTTCTAAAATTAAATTTATCCGAATGTAAAGAATCTTCCACACATTTGGTTTAAAATTCAAATTTTATGATTATTTTACTGAAACTATTTTAAAGCACAACTGGTGCTCCAAATAAACAGGTCCACGAAATGGATATTCTTAAGAACAAGTGCGCTTGCTTCCATAACAATAAAAATAGTTAAATGGCACTACAGCCTACAAGGAACCAGAGTCTAGCTTCTACAACAACTACTCGTGTTTTGCATGCTACTGTTCTCTTACGAGTAGAAGTGATCTACCGTTTTTTTTTTTCGGACTCCGAACGGCGAGATTTGAGAAGCTTTTCATAGGCAATTGATAATCTCTGAATGTAGTCAGCAACTCGAAAGAGGTGGTGCCGTGAAAACATACGAGCTGTCCTGTCCGGAAATCGAACCAAGACTTTCTATGCCATGCACTTAGCGACTATGCCACGGCGACCACTTGCTTCGATACAATCGGGAAATAGTTGTGATGATCGACTTGTAAAAAAGTTCTTTCAGAGAAGATTCTTCACTATGGCTAAATTAAGCTCCATTCAGTAAAAATAACATAAAGAATTAAAATGTTTGATATTCGACATGAAGGTAAGACGGATTCTCGTGAAAATGCCGAATTTTCACTACTACCCTTCCTAAGCTGGAGCTGTGGAATCGACGCAGAACTAATAAACATTGTACCCACTACATACATATGTACGAGGAGAAAGTGTGTAAGATGACAAAAAGTATATTGTCTGACTTCAAAGAAAGCTAGTCAATTGCGGATCAACCAGGCAAACAGGCGTTCTGATCGTCACCGAGTTAAATGTGGTAAATAATTAATTCAAGCTCAGAAACAATCTATTGGAGGAAATTGGGCGCCTAGCAAGTCGCCACAAGAATAGTATTCATTTGGGAACTCCGAGAATATGGAAACATGAATAAGGCAGTTGTATTCCTCCCCTTCAAGAATTTACCCACAATACTCCCCTCACTAGGAATGTCCGCCCGTTCATCCTTAAGCCCACCTTCGGACGAACAATTAAGTTTAGAGACTCGTTCTTCAGCCACACCACACGAATATGGAATGCTCTTCCCAGCTCAACTTTTTCTCTTACAATCCACCGGCATTTAAGACCAATGTGCACCGGTACCTCCCTTTCCATCTCTTCCTCTATACCTTCGGCCCGTGCTGTGACTTAATTTCGGTCACTTAAGGGTACTAAATAATCCCTTAAGAGCGCCCCAATTATAAAAAAAATAACACCTTAACATCTTAACTCGAACGATAATCATTATCAGACTGCTATACTATTCAAACCGTCTATGACAATGAGCTCAAATGTTGGCACATGACCAAAAAAATATTTTTGATTTTAATGCGATTGCCTTACTAACTAATAGCTGGACTTCCCCCGTCTGACACCGGACTGATAAAGATTATCAGATTATTGACGAAAGAAAAGATTTTACATGCTGTACTTAGAAGACTTATCTCTTGGTAGTTGGCACATTTGAAGGGGTCGCCTCTTATGTGGATCAGGCAAACAACAGAGGCAGTATTAGTTCTCTCACTAGTAGAAGGTACCTACAGAGTTTTGCCGTATTTAAACGGCGAGATTTGAGAAGCCTTTCATAGACAATTGATACTCTTCGAGTGTTGTCAGCAAACTCGAAAAAGGTGGTGCAGTAAAAAAATGCGAGGTGTCCCGTAAGGGAATCGAACCTAGACTTTCTGCTTGGCGTCCGACGCATTTACCACAAAACCCAGGTGAACACAAGTGCGTATATAGGCAATGGAATATGACTAAGCCAAAATTGTGTTGCAGTTGTTCACTTGCTAGTGACAGTATGTCATTTGACTGAGATAATGTGAGAGATAGATAATATCGTCAACCTACTACGCGCTTGATCTTGAGTCATTTCGTGTCAGTTCACCTCCTTTTTCAATTTTTGAAAGGAACCAGAGTGTGCATAAGCTCTTGCGGTTAGAAACATGCAAATCCTAATGAAATACACATCGACATACCAGTGTTATATTTGTTAACACAATTAAGAAGGATCCCCTGCAAATGACAACGTCGCCAGTCAAAAAAATCGGCAAAAGTAAAATTCGGACAGTTTACCACAGTGACGAGTCTGTAAAAGTGAATCTTGGCAAGCTAACGTATGACTTAAACTATTCCCTCCTACACACCTTACAACCATTCAGCAAGGATGTACTCTGCGCTGTTCATATAACAAGTTATCTTCACTGCTTTTCAAAGCGAGCTGGATGTATGTTTGTCACAACGTTTAGAATGTACTCTGATCGAACCTAAAAATGAAATAACACAACTTAAGTAATTCTCTCTTTCTCTCTCTCTCTCTTAAAAGAAAGCAAAATGTGTTGACTTCCTTCTTCTTTGAGTTGAAACCGCGACCAGCATTCAATTGAAATAATCCCATTCTTGTGGATTGCAGTCAATTTATATTTTGCCTAAACGATTGATGTTTTATCTTATCTAAAGCCCAACAGCACAACATCTAAGGTTCCGCATTTTATCGGTAGAATGTCCACAAATATGTTACCGCATTAAGTTGCCTCCGTCGCTCCATCATTCTCAGATCCACTTTTAGCCATCACCACCACTACGGCCCGGCTGCAAACAAAAGGACCACATTTATCTCAATATCCCACATATCTTCTAAAAATCAATTTTAAATCCCTGTCAACCCTAAAAGCCTTGAAGTCCATTCTGTTCAATTCCTCTTTTTCTAAACCCCGTCCCCACAGTCCGTCCGTCTACTGGTCCCCTTTGGATAACCAGTCCGAGCGAAGCACCCAAAGAATTCTAGTAAAACTTGGAACAGCCATCAGAACCACCACCATCACCACCACCACCACCACCACCACGAATAGCAGCCATTACCAGCAAACATTCATTCATTTATTTCGTTCCACAATCAAACGTTGTTCAAGAAATTAAGAAATCCGATTAAAACAAAGAAAGCATTTGGCTTGGGCACACAAGGGAACGACAGATGAGCGAGAGCGAACTGCCGGGCAGACGGTCGAGCGGACTGACGGCCGGGCCAGCCAACCGGCCAACGAAGCACCCCAAACGAACGAATGAATCACTCCAAAGGATCTCTGGGAGGAAAAGATTTACCGTCAGCCACCATAAAGGGGCCTCAATCGCATAACCCTCCCCAACCACTGCTTCAATTTTCTTACCCCACAAATGATGGGGCACCCAAACACATACCAGCGCGCCCAGAGAGACACAGACACATACCGGAAGGGATATCTTCGGAAAAATTATGATGTGATTGCTTTCGGTAGTTTTTCTTGTCGATTCATTCTGGTGCCGATGTGCTCGGGGTATGTGAGCGGATTAGAGTCCTGCTGTGAACACAGATTCACATCTATGGGCGACCGACCGATTCTAGATATGAGGTTATGTGGGTATAGGTAAGAGGGTCGAAGAAATGATTTAGAGGTTCGCTCGCATGAAGTTTAAGTGAGAAAATTTGCAGCAGGAAGTGGCAACATAATTTCCTTTTGCCGTACACCACTCGATGCACACAGAAAATAAACGCCATCCATGCCGGCACTGATGGCTGTACATTGGTACACTTGCAATGTCCTGTATCTTGGCACTGCGATCCATTTTGATTTTCGGTAAATTTTTATAGATACATAGATTCTGTGTCCGGCTGGCGGGTCGTGGTTCAGGACGAAAAATTGCACAATAAGCACTCGGAGCGAGCAGCTTGCTTTTATATTTTCCAATAAATTTCCAGCCACACTCTCTTCGCACACCGAACACCCGAACACCTAGCCCGTGGCTCGGGACACGAAACGATTCCCTCTGTTCAGTTTATTGTTCTCTATCGCTTCTAATTTTCTTCGTTCCTTCTCCATTTTATGTACACACATAAGATGCATTCGAAATTTTTATCAAAAGCAAAGCAGCAACCGGACTAAGGTGGTCCGCATCAGCGCCACCCGCTTAATGGTCGGCCTTCTGTTTATGTGGAGGGCGACTCCTGGATAACTTCTTCTTAGTCACGTGAAAAGGAGAAGAGAAACTGTTTTAATTTGCGCTCGTATTTCGGGGTGATTTTTATTCTTTGCAGCCCCTTCCTCGTTTGAGTTATCACCGTGAATGCGCAAAGCCATTAGTCCAAGCAACTGTGAACTTTGAAATGATATACTAGGAGCTGTTCGGCAAGCTTTTCCCAATGCATACGTGTTCGGTATGCTTAACCATAAGCATTCCATGTGCCAGCGTGTCGGGATGCCAATTGAATTGTTTCGATATAAACTTATCTTAAAAGTGAGCACTCGTCGTTCGTTTCTCCAAGGCTATGCCATTGCTTTGCAACTTTTCTGATTTCCAGTCATAAAATTTAAGAACAGAATGCTGCAAGTAAGATATCCTATGTTTCTTTTATTTTTCTTCCAGTCCGGGGTAGATGAAAATCTTGATGAATATGCCTTTAAGGCTCAGACAGCTTTCAAGTTTTGCTCAACAAGTTGGCTTAGGTCTTTTTACCCATAAAAGAGTGTCGTCTGCTGCATCATGCTAAAGGCTAAGATTTGAAGACTCGTACGTTGAATGTTTTACATGGCTTGGTCACCCTATGCAGTCACTTGGTGCGTTCCGCATTACAGCCTGTAGAGTTAGTTACTGAATCCTTCTCCAGATACGATCAATATAAACTGGATCTAAAAACGTAGGCCTTACAAAAAGAGCAAGAGACTCCTCTTTTGTTTTTAATATTCTTCAAATTTAGGTTTATGACTGGTGCACTTGATATGTTAAACAAAGCCAGCTTAGTCTTTGGAAAGAGGGCTTTTTTAATAAAATAATTCCCGAGTTCAAAGAAAGAGCGGTAGGCTGGATTTCGGTTCTTCTGTTGCTCACTCCGTGTACTGCGGAAACATTGTGTGGAAGATAAAGTCCTTTATGAATGATTATGTGACGCATTGTGATGCTCCGTCCCGGACATGAATATACTCTATGTTTCCCCGTCTTTACATGAAGACACATTTTGATCGCCTCCGTTTAAATGCCAGAAAAACCTGATTGACCCCGCCCTACATATTCACACATTCTCGTCACGAAAGACAATCCGCTCTCTAGTGGCAGTAGTAGGACTGTTTGAAGTTTAGGTGTCTTGTGGGCTGTGCACGATCATCTAGAGAATCTCAGGAATGATGCTGAAAGATCCATATGACACATATGAGGTACACAGCCTAATTAAAAAACCCCTTGACTTTGAAAGTCCCGGAGAGTTCTTGAGTACTTTGTCAACCTTGGACGGTGACATCCCCTGCAGTATCAAACTTAGACGTGGCACTGTAGACCTCGTCTCTGTGGACACTGTCATATGCGGTTCTGAAATCAACAGATGTGTGGTGCGAATCAACTGCTTTGCCCATCTAATGTCTTTTCAGATCTAATCCACTGTGGACATCGCCAAAAACAAGCTGTACTTATGGGACCTACAAGACTGTTAAATTACAGTCCTAGACTTTCACCCAAAACGTGGGGCGGCCCTGTACGTAGTATTAACGAGACTCGGCAGTAGGCGCATTTGAAGTAGTAGCCTTTCTTCTGTGTACACTTAAAAGCTTTATATCAGTCCTGCATTTACAATGGTGATGTGTTGTCTACGGACTTGATTTACTCTTTGTACATTTCCCAACAAAAATATAAAAAAAAAAAATCAGTCAAAACAACACATAATATATATAATAGTTCCCCAAACAGACATACCCATCCTTATTGCGAGTTCCCGTATAATTGCAAATTGTTGCCTCAAAACTTAGTTCAGGCAAGTATTGATCCCCTATGTCAATCAAGAATTCTAGACACTTGACTTCTTTATAGACGGGCACTCCTTTTTATTTGTTTTGGTATTTTAGCAACTGCCATGAGAAGTGGGAATAGTATTTATTATACACTCGAAGAGCAACAATTGTCTATGAAAAGCTTCTCAAATCTCGCCGTTCGGAGTCGGCAAAAAACTGTAGGTCCCTTCTACTCGTGAAGAACAGTAGCATACACAACGCGAGTAGTAGTTGTAGAAGCTAGGCCCTGGTCCTTTGTGGGCTGCAGTGCAACTCAATTAATCAATTAAATCATGATCTTCTTCAACCCTCATGTTCGACTAAAGGAGTTGGGGAGGCAATTAACTCACGAGAGAACTCAAGCCCGCTTGATCATCAACCATCGACACTAACTCATCAGGAGCTATTCCCAATTGCAACCAGGCGAGTTCATCGACTTGATCCAACCACCTCCCCCTGGGTCTCTGCAGAGCGGTTGCCTACATGATAGAATCTAAGGCACGCTTCGGAAATCGTGATGAAGTGGCATCCGTACCACGTGGCCAAATAAAGCCGTTTCCGTCCGAAGAAGTAGCTTCTTAACATTGATTTGCCGCCTCTCATTCTATGCGAGCGAGCACCGTCGTGTTTCTCAGCCTGTCCTGGCGAGTAACTCCCGCAACGGCATGGAGAAATTTCACCTCGACAGTCTGGTTCCTCGATTTTATTCTTTCGGTCATTACCCAAAATTCATGACCATAGATGAGAGCTGGATCACATACTGAGTTAAAAACAGAGAACTTAAATTTGACACCAAGCTCGGTCTTCCAATTATAAGACCAATCATCTTTGGCATATTCCCTTCATCAGGTCAGCTGTATTTGATGGCTTTCACCTCCTAGTCTCTCGATCATAAATTTTCTAAGACTTTAACTTTCTGCTCTATCAAGAAGGTTTTTACCACACAGCGGGTTGGGGTTTCGGGTCATTGCCTTCTTGTCTTCAGGCAAGACACACTTGCTGTCGAAGTGGGAAAGTGATTTTCCGGTAGTTCTGAATAAAACTGAACATATCCGTCTACAAACTTGACACAATGTACCAACTCGTCGACGAAAGAAACAAGCTTAAGAAAACATTTTCGAAAATTTCGAATACTTTCGAGTACGTTCTTGATCAAAGGAATTTTACACCTGAGACTCTAATTGTTAGCTTTTGGTCTTTGCACAATTTGAATACCGACTGAATTAAATTTGCTCTCGTCGCCCATAGCTCACTCGTTCAATAAGTTTCGCACTATACTGCAGCTTCTTTCCATTGATTGAACTGCTGTATGACTTTGCAGCTGGTCGTCTTGCAAGCAGTTCCCACTCCCTGAGTCGTCATAGTTTGTGCTACTAGCTCAACATTCAAATGTCCAGTGACGTAGTCATTAGCTTTCCTTTCCGTGGAATTTTACCCCGTTTCTCAGTTTTACAAGGACCCCTACTATTAATTTTGCAATTGATGTTCCCTTGTTCCCGATATCAGGACACAATCAGATCAACATTCTGCATTGATCATTGGTTATTCACAGCGCCAACATTGTCTTCTTTGCTTTTTGATGCTGCTCTAGTCCTTCGTTTTTTATAAAGTTTGTTTCTGTGATTCTTATTCAAAATGGACACTAGTGCTCCGGCCCGAAAAATATCAACATCACATGTCCGGCCCGAAAGTATACGAATCCAAGCCATTTGGAACAACGCAAAATAGAACTGTCTAGACTAAGATGACGCACACAAGTGGAGAAGAACCTCAACCAACTTGGAGTGCGCAATTGGAGAAAGCTGTCAAGCGATCGTGTTAGCTGGAGAGGCAAGTTGGTTGAGGCCCACCGCGCACTGTAGCACCAGTAAAAGAAAAAGAACAAGATTTAAGACACCAATTTAATCTATAATGAAGTACGTGCCTATGATTATAATAAATCCCAGAGAAATACTCGAAAGTCATCTTTGAAGGAGAACGTGAAAATTGTGTGTTAATTTGCTAATGATAAACTCACCATTTATCTCTTATTCACAGTTCACCACACCCTTTCCTCATAGTCATAAGTAAAATACCTGGACGTAAATATTCCCCGAGCAATTGCCCCTAATAGCTTGCGTGTGCTTGAATGAAAGCGTTCAAAACAAACACTTAACGCCTCTGCCAATAATCATCCGACTTATTGCCCTGCTATCTGTGTTCGTTGGAGAGCAATTTGTTTCCACTTCCGAATCGCCTTTAATTTTCTGTGAATTTTAATCACCCGAAAAAGGACGAGAAACCAGAGCAAAACAAAAAACAAATCATTCTGTGGATTTGGACACCCTTCGGAAGCAGGGTTTGCCCCGAATGCGTCACGCAATCATTCGCCGTCTCCCACGATTACAGCTAGGAATGGGAGCAGAGGCAAAGTAAAAATGAAAAGCAACACAAGGAACAACAAAAAAAAAAAAAAAACAAAAACGATATCGCCACGGGCTCACAGCAATGGGGCTTCGCGTTGGCCAGTAACAAAACCGAAAAGGAGCAAATAAAGGAACAACACTGCAAGGACACTAAAAATCCTTTTTTTCTCCTCGTGGTTCCTTTGTGCCGCCGCTTAAATATCCTAGGCGTTTTCTAATTTAATTGGTCATTTATTTTCGGTTTTGTTAGCGGCTATGCCATATCCGAGATGCGGAGATACGGCAGCACCCAGGTGGCGGTGGGGACACTTTGGGGGTGTCACGAAGTTAATTGAAGAAAAGATATATATTTGCGAACAAGCTGAAACACACCGAAAAAAAGTGGCAATCGATTTTCGCGGCCAGCCGCTGAGGCGTTGTCGTAGTTAGGGTTATTAATGTTGAGCCCTTGATAAGGCCCACGTTTGAGGAGTGTTTGATGGGACGACACGCAGTCTTTTAGGAGAGTAGATAGTTGTGTGCTGAAGAAGATGGTGAGAACTTGTTGCTGGCAACTGGTGTTGAGTTCTTTGTTTTGATCTGGATGACGCTTACATAAATTTACTGCTTATGCATTTTGATAGGAAGTTATTATGCAAGCAATCGGAAGAATTATGAAGAAATTTAAAGGGAATGGAAACGTTACTAGCCAGTTAACTCTTCTTAGGAGTCAGAAAAAAACACAAACAATGTGTCAATAAGCAAAATATACAGTATTGGCCACAAGTGCTTCACGAAACCACAAAAAATAACTGCCATTATCGTTGCTTTACTGTGAATGGTCAGCTTTATCGCTCCATGATGGTCGATTCTTTTCGGCTTAAGTTGAAAGAAATGGACTTGGATGACATGTGGTTCGCAACGGCATGACACCACTAGCCGCGCTGAACACATTGGAATCGATGAATTGAAGAGTAAGTATGTCGAGCTTGTCTTCTCAAGACATGGGCTAGCCAATTGGTTAACACGATCGTGGGATTTTACTCCGTCATTGGCTAACACCATAAAGTCGGAAAAGTCCATGGAAAATGAACACGAAATAGTGGCCGTTTCGACCGAAATGTGTTGCCGTTTTCTTGAAAAGTGGGTTCAACGAAACGCCCTTTGCAAAAGTGCTGACGGTAGCCATATGAGCGTTTATTAGAAGAATAAGTTGGCGTCATTCGAATTGTCATTGTTTGACATTTGAACAGATATTATTGTTTGTTAGTAGAAGGTACAAGATTAATAAAAATGGAGCGCTACACGAAGCAACAACAAATTTCATTGTGAAATTTTTTTACCAAAATGGTGAACGTTTTGCAGCTACAGTTCGCAAATTGCGATCAATTGGGGGTTACAATAATGCTCCAAAAGAGTCAACTGTAAAGCGATTTATGGAAGAATTTGCTGAAACTGGGTCTGCAACTGATGTAAAGACAACAACGCGCCCTCCACCAGATTGATCGACTCCATCCACCTCCATTCGACACCGATCTCAGCAAATTGGTGTTTCCAAATCCACTATGCAGCGAATTTTGGCGAAAACTTTGCATCTTCAACTTTGTATGCATAAGTTCAACTAACTCAAAAACGAAAGCCAGCTGACCATGCACAGCGTTAATTGGGCATTGGAGAGACAACATGAAAATGCTGATTTTGCCGATAAAATCATCTTTAGTGACGAGGCCCATTTCCATCTTGATGGCTTCGTCAATAGGCAGAATTGTCGCATTTGGGGCGAGGAAAATCCTCGAGTGATTCAGCAAGCAAGTGCATCCTCAATGTGTCACTGTGTGGTTTGGATTTTGGGCTGGAGGAATCATTGCACCTTTTTTCTATGAAAAATGAGTCAGGTCAAGCGCAAACAGCCAATTTTTTCGTGGCTTGAATTGAAGAAATGAATGTGGAGGGGATGTGGTTTCAACAAGACGGCGCCACATCTCATACAGCCAGAGAAACAATTCAATTGCTGCATCAGTCATTTCCCGACCGTGTTATTTCGCGTTTCGGAGACCAGAATTGGCCGCCTATATCGTGCGATTTAACACCATTGGACTTTTTTCTTTTGGGATTTTTGAAGTCGATGATGTACGCGAATAAGCCGGCGACGATTCAAGCCTTAAAAGAGGAAATTGGACCCTGCATTAATGAAATATCGCAGCATTTATGCAAAACGGTCATTAAAAATTTCATTAAAAGATCGCCTATGTACCAGCAAAGCCGCGGCGGCCATCTGGCCGGTGTGTTATTCCACACATAACCTCGTCCTAACTACTTTACGATAAAATAAAGAAATCATAATTTTTTTTTAAGTATTTGCGTTTTATTTTAAATATAAATCTTGCGTTCTTGTTGGGATACCCTTTATTATTACTAATTTTGGAACGAATAGCTAACGAGGTTGCATTCCCTGGTGAATTGTCACCTCCACTCTGCGTACCAAAAACGCGCCAATCGATAGTTCTTTAAAGGGAAACGGAAAGAAATCACCGATCATCTTCATCGAAACGTACCACGGTCCACAAGAGTTGGGCTCTAGCCTTTACCGCATCTACTCTTGTTGTGTATGCTTTTGTTCTAGATGACACCTACAATGAGATGAATCTTGACGTACATACTTTTCCTAGACAATTTCTTTTTCAACACAAGCTAAGCCTAAGTGAGGACTCATTCCTTCTGCACCTCCTCTGTCCCTTATTGCAATAGCCTCTGAGTACTCCCTTGATGACCATCTCTCCCAGTGAATTCTGCAGAATTTTACGCTTGTCACTTGTTTAAACCACATTAAGAACCTCAAGTCGGCGACGCAGTAAATTTAATTTCTGCGCTATTGCGTCCACCATATTTCATGGGGGGCTTGGTAAAGGAACCTGAATGGTCAGACGATGACAAAAAAAAGAAGAATAATCCCACACAAAGCCAAAAGTATCTCCAAAAAATTAAACCGACATTAGGTGTTGGATGTGAAGTCCTTTTTTTAAGCACAAGCTGCATGCTGCATGTTCCTTCACAAAAACCTAGAAGCCTGGCCAGAAGCAGTGTGAAAATACAAAGCAAAAAAAAAAAATAAAACAAAGCTTAGTGTGGCGGTAGCAAGCGGCTGCCATCGTGATACCCATCAGTCCGTGAGAAGCCCACTCACCAGCAAGAAGAACGATATTGAGGGCAGACATCTGCAGAACGAGAATAGGTGCAAATTACATTCCACATGCTACCGCGCTTTCAACTCTCGACCAAGGATAGGATCTCTCACATTCTAACAGATACACGGACGTACATGTGTATGCCCAACAGATCCCGGCTGCTTCATTCAATATCGCAGAAGTGAACTTTTCTAGTTCTGCATTCCCATGTCTGGCGTATAATGTCGGCGAACCATTTTTTTTTTTGTTTTTGCGAAACTTCTCTCGTGCGCCCTCCGCCCCAACCTGGAGCTCAGTTTTTGCTCCTTTTAATTACACTGCTGCTATCTTGTGTTGTTCATCTTTCGTTTGGCCGGAACTCATCACACGATGAAGTGCCTTGATTTTCATGGTGGGACTTTGCATTGCTCCTTTATGCTGGTGGTGTTTGGTTGGTCTGTGTTTTTTTTTTTTTTCTTTTGCTTTATTTTGCTCTCCATCCCTCCATAGTCTGTTATTCGATTGTGATAGTACATCAGACTGGACTGGCTGGCTAAGTGAGTGTGTGTAACTGCAAATGCCACAGGAAAACACCCAGCACTCCGACAAAGGCTGCCTGTGATGGGTGCTGCCTGTGTCGGTGGCAACTTTGACGAGGCCGGGCACGAGGAAGCAACACTGTTGGTCAACTTCGTCATTCCGTTTATGTGGGCAAACAAGATAAGAGACGCGCACACATTCCTCACCATCGTTGGCCGCCACCGCTCCGGTCGTCGGTTGTTTGTGTGAAGTGTCCTGATGAAATTTCATTTTCATTAAACAACAGTACCCCGGAGTGAGTATATTCATCTGTCCTGGTTCTAGAATCAGTAATTTCAGGAAAAAGGCCAGAACAATCTAAAAAAAAAATCAGCGTGTCCTGAGAGCTCATTCCCTTCCAGCCGAATGAAAAAAATGAACAGAAAACACATCCTCCACTCCCAAACGTACACTGGGCGGGAGTCCACACACCAGCTCCGCTCGCCGATGGTCACATGAAGCTCTGGTGTCATTAAATTGTAATTGCCTTATCACTTCTTCGTATGGACGGCCGGTGTTTGGGTGCTTGTGCACCGATGTTATCCTTGTTGGTTTAGGATTCGACTGGTAACGCGGGCTTTGCTACTGTTTTGTTTTGCGTTTTTTTTTTTTTGCCGTCCATTTCATATTTTCGGCCACGCTCTGGTCACCACTATTTCCATGTAGTGCGGAACAAGCACGAAATGTGTTTTTTTTTTTTTGGAATAGACTGAAAGGTTGGACAGGAGCTTATCTGCTGTCGTGATGGTTCGTTTTTTGCACTTTTTCTTTCACATCAAGCTCCTCCCATTTTCTTCTCTGTTCTTCCTCACTTCGTGGTTGTTTTGTCGGTTTGACTGTGCTCCTAACGCGAATGCAAATAAAAAAGGCCAGAAGCTGTCGACATGGAAACGTGATTTTGAATAGAAAATTAAAGAATCCGAACAAAATGAGACGAGGCAAAGTGGTCGGTGCCTGGAGACTCGCATTCTCTCCGGCTGGGACGCAGGGAGGAATAAATGTAAATTTTCTTTCTATATTCAGAAGCGAATGGAATAGACAACACAACACAGGCTATACTGCATAACACGGATCAAGGGCTGCAGCCAAGTGGACTCAGAATCGACTCTCGTTTGGGTAGAAGTGAAACCATCTTCGTTGAAAATTAATTATCTGGAACATGCTGTGCACTTTTTTTTTTGTGTGTTTTGTTTTGGTTTGGTTTGGTTTGGTCGTTGCCGACCAATGACGACCACAAATGCAGTGGCGGAGAAAATGAATGCACTTTCAAAAGGCGAGCTCCCTGCAGCTGAGGTCGGGGCTAAAGGAGCGAAGAAAGGAAACTGGGAATGAGATAAATTCCGAGAATGCAGAACGAGTGCCCTTATTTAACCTGAATACTGTCAAAAATTGCATAGATTCCTGACGAAATCTAATGAAACTGCAATTTTAAAGAACTTCCCAGATGCAGCTTTAAGTCATTGCAGCTGTGTGAAGGGTTTAACTAATTCCGTGCAGAGGGCGTCTTTTGAACTGGCCCCGGACTGTAGTGATAAAAACAAACTTTGGAGAGTTTGATTTGGGAAGGAAGATAACTCCACGAATTTCCAACCTTTGCTGACAACACCCAAAGAGTAGAAGTTAAAAACCGTGTCAAATATCAGAATAAAAAAAACTGAAGGCCCTTTTCCAGAGTGGAAAAGGGCCTTCAATATCATGCACAACATACATAAGTAGTTGCTGATGAAGGTCGGTCCTGGTCCAGTGACCTTCATTAAGCGTTCTTACTGGGGGAAAGTAACTAGAGCTTAGCGAAGTGGTAGTCAAGAGTGGTCCACAAATGGCTAAATAAAGAAAGTCAGTTGAACAAATTTTACAGCACATATTTGGTTTCTGAAAACATTTAATTCAATGTCCGTGATAAGGAGATAACAATTTTTATGAAAAGTCATTTAAGACCAAGAATTAGGGGAGTGGAGTGAGTGTGAGTGTACGGGGAGCTATGGTGGGTTAATCACTGCTGAAGGAAAGAAAAGGACATGCAATTCCAACTGAACAAAAATCAACTCGAGAAAGTTGAGAGATAGTAAAGCGTTGGTACCATATGTACGTTGACTCAAAACGAACTGTGTATTCACAAAAGCAAGCCAAAAAAAAAAGTATTAAGCTGAAGTCAGGATAAGAGTTAAAAGAAAGACGGCAAAAGCTCTGAGAGATTTTTCTGAAACCTGGTATTAAGCACACGGGTTACTCGAGCCTAGGCGACCATAGATCATCTGAACAGGCAGACAAGGAAGACTACGAAAGCCTATAATAAAATATCGTGTAAGAAAGGAGGTAGACTTGAAGCAAATCAGTACTGAAAAGCTTATGATGGGAATGCATGCTAAAAAATGGATGTCTGGTTTAGAAAAAGGAAAACAATCCAAGTTTTTTCAATTTTCTTGGAGAAAGAAAAGCTAGATAGATTACATTGGATGGGTAAGCTAGTTTTAAGTAATTTTCGTCAATCATTTAAGAAACTAATTTTTAATTAAAAAAATACACTTTAAATAAAATGTATGTCTGCTATGAGATTTTGAATTTGAAATAAATTTAAAATCGGAACCATAAACGAGTCATCGGTTGTTGTGTTACAAACAAGTTTTCATGCAGACGTCTGTGTCAGAAAACGTAAGGCGCGTTTCTCAAAACAGTCCGAAATCGATTTTTAAGAAATTTTAGCATCAGTCCTAAGAATTTGTGTAATGCGCATATTTATTGCACTTGCAGGGAAGTATAATCTTGAACTCCTTCAATTTGACGTCAAAATAGTCTATATTAATGGAGATTTGAAAAAAAGAAGACGTTTATGTAAGACAAGATGTTCTATAAGTGCATGGAAAAAAACAATTCACTCAAGAAGGCCTTCATGGCTAATAGAAATTAAGGACAAAGTAGATTGTAAATTGAAAGGAGCGGGTCTTCCGGCAATGCAAATATTAAAAAGTGTATGTATATCATGACCAAAAGTTATGTAGTTGTTAAATATGAAGGGTGTTAGTCGCATCGTAGTGGGTGAGGAAGGACTGAGGTTCGATTTCAGGACGAAACACCTCGGTTTTTTCACGGCACGCCCTTAACACTCTAAAAGTTATAATTGTTTATGAACAGATTCTTAACTCTAGCCATGTAGAGTCGGTAAAGAGTTGTAGGGCCCATCTATTAGGGAGAAAAAAGAAGCACTCACGGCACGATTAATTGGTGAAGATGTTAGACTTTGGTCCGATCCCTTGTATAGCTTGAGTGTGTCTTAATTATTATTTTTATTAAATGTACGGTGTAATTCACAGTGATGCTTTTCTTACAAAGTAGAATAAAATACATAAATTAGAAAGTTTCCTTTTTTTATAGTTGGCGCGTGCTAAAGGGGTTGCGTCTACCCTTAAGTGACCGGAATTAAGTCACAGCACGGGCCGAAGGTATAGAGGAAATGATGGAAAGGGAGGTACCGGTGCACATTGGTTTTAAATGTCTGTGGATTGTAATGAGATGGAAATATTGAGCTGGGAAGAGCATTCCATATTTGTGTGGTGCGGCGAAAGAACGAGTCTCTAAACTTTACTGTCAGTCCGAGAGTGGCCTTAAGGGTGAACTGATGAGCATTCATAGCGAGGCGTGTATTGCGGGTGAATTCATGAAGGAGAGGAATGCAGCTGGCTAATTCGTTTAAGCATTTCTTGTTGATATAGCGATAAAACTGTGACAGTGACAGAGATGCGACATTACGTCTGTGTTCTAACGAGTCAATCGACTTCGCAATATTATTATTTCCTATAAGTTTTATCGCTCGCTTTTGAATTCTATCCAGTAGGTGCAGAGAAGTCTTGGGAGCACCAGATCAGATAGGAGCGTTTTACTCAAGCTTAGGGCAAATGTAGGCCTTGTTAATTGTAGCTAGATCAGAGGGCGACCTCAAGTATGTGATCGTTCCAACTAGGTGTTGAGTTGATACACATACCGAGGATGGAAAGTTTTTCGGTTTCAACAACGCAAGTGAACCTCAAGCTGTTATTACCAGTTTAAGGAAAAATGTATGGCAATGTATGATGTAGATACCACGACTACCCCACAGATGGTACCCACGGAATTGTTTTGGACAACTCCCTCAAGCAAAGCGACTCATATTTCGCACGAGTAAACCATCAACCGAACTTTTAAGATTTTACATATCCCCAGAAAAAAATGATTCAAAGATGTGACATTGCTGATGATTTTTCCATTGTTTAAGGAGCTTTATGGCTCGTCGACGTCTTGCTGAATACAGAGCTCACTGAGACTATGTGGTTGAAATACAGTAAGGCATAGTCCATTAATATATATCTGGGTAAAAGTTCCATCTACGTTCTGATTTGCTTATTTTTTGAAAAAATATGGAAAATCCACTCCACCGACCTATGCATTAGAACATTGATTTTAAAGGATATAATGGTTTCTCCTAGTACTCTTGGGGTGGCTATAATAAACAAATATTGGAATATTGCTTATTACCTTTTGCGTAGATCCAGAAATGAACACCAGCATTGAACTTAACACTGAAGCACTAAAAAAAAACCGGATTTTCAGTTGAATCTGGATTTAATTCTTGCAATTTACGCTTTATGTCCGAGAGCATAAAAAACATGCCGAGCCATGCTGTTGAGAATGACTATAAATAGATTCGTCGCGGGCTACAGTAAGTGATGGATGCCGTCTCATATCATCCACGTTTGTAATCGCCAATAGTGGTCTTAGTTTGTGGACATTGCACACCGTGAGTTCTTTGAACCGCCCCAAAGAATGTTTCCCACATTTTCGAGTTGTTCGTTCGTTTTTACAGCTGAACAGTTTGGAGATTTTGTTTTGGACTTGCCAAATGGTGTTAGAAAAAAATGACAAAGCAGATTCATAGAAGTCACATTTGTTCTGTGGAAAAGCGTCAATTGAAAAACAAGCCTCACAATGAATCGCCCTATATATTTTTGATGACATAATAGTTGCCACAAACACAAACAGAGAGGTTTTTTTCAGCAGCAAGGCAGAGATTATCTAAGTTTTGAGTCTGTTGCATTGTATTTTGGATAAGAATTTTGACGAAATTTTTGACAAGAAACCATTGCTCAGAAACAGTTTGGTTCGCAAAATGAAAAAGTTAAAGCAACACCACTCCATGAGGACTGAAAATGGATAAACGGAATTTCACCTTTAACTGATGAAAAGAGAATCGAAATGATGATGATTCAATACACTTCGTTAAATGGCTCATACAGAGCCAGCACCGAGCAGTGTCCACTCAGTCGAATACGAGTATTGCACACGCAGTTAGGTGAATGAGTCAGTACAACAGTGACCTTGGAATAAAGCATTGAGCAGCAGCTCAACTATGATGGTGATGCACACCTGCACAATCTGTGGCTTATATTCAAGATATCCGGGGCTAATTCTATTGGCTTACTCGAGAGGCAACGTCGATTAAAGAATTTCTTACCTTGGATTTATTTTCGTAGTCGCTGCTGTCACATGGAGCTCTAAGAAACAGAAGTCGCTGTCACATGGAGCTCTAAGAAACAGAAGTCGGTGACATTGTTAAGTACCGAGGATTTAGATACGTCATCGTCGAATTAGGTTTTCTTCGGTGTTATACAAATGAAAGCGTTAGTCAAAGTGCACACAAGCTGATGGAAATACCAATCTTCATGCCAGAACACACAGAGTTAATTATGTGTGAGAAATTTTCCAAGATTCCCAGCTGGATTACATACCTTCAGTCGTACTGATCGCAAATATTATCACCAGACGTCTTTTTGGACCACCACTAAGGAAATATAGAAGAGGTCTGAGGATTTATAAAATGCCAACCCAACCCTTGTTAAGAGTGAGTTTTGTCAGATAATCCCAAGCACATGGAACAGATTGGCAATACGGGTTTCACATCGTCAAGTTATCCCCGTTATATCTTTTTTACATTTATATCCTTTAATGCAATCTTTAGATAAAGTTTTATTCCTTCAAGTTTGCTGTCAATGATCAGACGAATTTGATTGATCTGCTCCAGGAGATTATATCACCGCTAGTTGTCCCATTAACATGTTTGTGCACTTTAGACAATACTACACCGTCAAAAAGTAAGTATGAGCTGTAGAACCAAATTTGCAAAACAGTAGACACCTCCAACCTGTTCAAAGTCAAAGGTAACTGGTGATGCATCATGTAGCAGTGACTGTAGACTGTCACAATGATTTCTATCTAATGCCAAATATTTCGTGCCAAAGCCAACTTGGATCAGTTTTCAACGTCCCCCCCCACCTAAGCAAGTAAAATGCTAAAATCCTCCCACCCCCCGCCACCGCTTACTACATCAAGCCCCGCAAATCAATCAAAGCTCTGGGACTGCAGTGATGCACTTACAAGGGACCTACTCGTATGTCTATCAGTGGTCATCATCATCCTTCCAGTTTCGCTTATCAATTTCAGATTCAAACCTGGCTCCCCCTCCCCGCAGAGTTCTGCGTGCATGCGTCTGCAATTCTGCATCGTGGAGTGTCGCCTCAAACGTGTGCACTTTCATAATGAATTTTACCGAATGCATGCACGAAATGGAATTAATGTACGCGTCACTGGCCAGCATGAGTGCTTCAGATGAGAGTGCGTACACAGACACCAGCCCACTGAAAATGTTTGTGATATCCTGGCACTAATTTAAGCATATCCTCGAGCCAGAAGATATATTGCGTTGGGTTTCCCGTCCACCTACCTACTTTTGCTATTTACATATTTAGACAAATATAAGTGTGTGTCCGCCAATAGCACTCACTTCCCAGTCACTGTGGCATGCGGCACGCGGCAATAGCAATCGCAACAGCAACACGAATCGAAGTTTATCGCAAGGCACGGCACAGGATCTCATCAGCCGCAGCCATATGCAATGCGAAAAAGTAGTCGGAAGGGAACCGATGTCCATCGCAGTACTGCTGGCTACGGCTGGACGGATGATTGTGTTCCAGAAAGGAAGTATATTTATGCAAATGCCGTGGACACAAGTGGATGGGGTGGCTAACGACGACGGCGATGGCGACGACGACGATAACGACAACAAGAGCGACTTCTATCCGTTGGTTCGCTCTGGTCTGTGAAAATTTTCGGTCGAAAAATTTCAGCAAACCGCTCTTCAACCAACAACGGCTCCGTCTACACACCACCGCCTCACAGGGGTTCCTTGCCAGCGGCGAGGCGCGGCGGCGCTGGGCAGAGGAGTGCGTGTATTTGCTTATCGCACATACTTGGAACGTCTGTACACATGTACCGTGTACCGTGTTTGACAAGTGCGGTGGGCCGGTGGCTGGTGGCTGGTGGGTGGATGGAGGTACGATGACAGAGAAGTTGAAGATGATGGGGACCGAAGGCCGACAGAGTGGCGTAGGGAGTTAACGTACACATTAAGGACATGGTCACATTAGACATATTTGTATATCTTGATTAATTAGAACGCATTATGCGACCGCTTTAAAATAATTTCTCCAGCACGCACGCAGAAATATGCACGTGCATGTGTGTCTGTGTGCGATGGAGCTTTCCATGTGAGCGAGGGATGCTACCCCACTCGACAACGTCGCTACACAGCGTATCCTTAATTATGTTGGGTTGACAAAGTTGGATGTCGCTCGGGGCGATGGACAGAATGGTACCGACTTTGCGACGTCGGAGCAATAAGGGGTTGCTAGCAGATAGTGAACTGTGCTGTGGGTTCGAGTGCTTGGAGTAGCATGCGGCAGCTTCTGTTGCCTAACCGTCTCTGCCCTCTCTACTGCCCGACCGAGAGGGGTATGTATTCATGGAAGATAGTCGTAAAACATTGACTGGGGACAAGTTATAAATTTTAAAATTTTTTTCGCAGTGGCAAACCGTAAATCAGGGTCTTAATCCCCCCGCTCATTCCTTTGCGGTGTCCTTTTGCTGAAGGATACCGAAACATACACACAGTAGCATTCGGCTTGACTCTGTGTGTTTGCTTTTTGTCTTACACACTGAATCGAGTTAATGCTATCGGATTGGGAGTGAAACTGAATGATACGATGGATGGTGGCGGTGGCAGCAGAGGCAGCAGAGGCAGCACCAGGGAGCGGATAGTCGGAGTGGGTTGGGAAAGGGAGTGCGGTTCTGTGTCATGGAGAGCCACCGACGATATCTCATTATGATGTAAATGGTATTTGCGAATGTACTTAACACAGTTTTCATTAAAAGCCGAGAAACCGAACGTGTTCTTTGTGTTGGAGGAAGGACAGGAGGAGGAATAGCGAATTGAGCGAATTGTATCGTCTTTCTTTTTGCCGTGCCATGGATGGCCAACAAGATTTTATAGGCATTCATGTTTACGCTGGCGTAAGAGAGAGATACACGCAGAAGGCCTCGTTAAATTTTCATTGTAAGCCGAAAGGTCACATGTGTACATACATGTGTACATCACTCAAGATCGAATGTTCTTGAGAGTGTAAGTTGCAGTCGGTGAGAACCTATCCAGGGAGTCACGAAATGCAATTAAATGGGATTTTCTGGTCGACTGCCTTCTCGAATTTAAGCCTTGTTTGTAGTGCAGAATTATTCATCGCCCCCATTGGCAAAGGAAGCAGATTTCTTTCTAACCAGGAAACGTAAGCCATCTGAAACCGCCTCATACTCAGCACCCAATTGCCTAGATGCCAAACGTCGCAATTGCTTCAGTTTCTCGCTAATAACTGCGTAGAAGGAAAGGGTGCCGACAAATTCAAATTCCACTTAGTGATTACAAACAGAGCGAAGGGCTTGAAAATAACTTCCGTTCTACGGAAAGTCACCCAACCAAATGCTAGACGCTTCACTGCGTTGTTAATTATTGACATTGATTCTCAGAATCTGATTGCTTCTGTAGGGAAAGCAAAGATTGCTCGAAATTTCAAAATTAGTTTCAAACAGATGAAGCTTCCCCTGGGGAAGCGGCAGAATCAAGGCCAATCCAGTTCAAATACGAGTTTCGCACTTCGGCTGGAAGTCGTTCAAAGAATTCCTGCCGCCAAAAGGCCATCAATCTTTGATATGAAATCACTATCATCTCGCTAAGGTACACAGAGACACGTGTGTCATGAAAATAAATACTTCCCTTGGCCGTAAATATTTGCCGAGCAAAATTTGATATCAGTTAGACGGCGGAGAAATTTGCAAACATTTCACATCCCTTCAAAAAAAAAAGAAGCCCATCAACAACCAAGTTGTTAGAAATAATTGATCCTGGGACTTGGCTGCAGATTGCGATCGCTTTCGCAATTCCGTGAGATTATACGCTGCGAGGTAATTGATTAAAGCCGAATGTTACGCGTGTAATTCAATTATGGATTAAGTGCAGCAATTTGGGGAAATTTCCATGCGAAAATTAATGACAGTCGCAATTAGCGTTGGAGTTCGACACAAGACGCCATTAGAATGTGGCACATTGGAGGTAAACAAGCGTTTTGCTTGAGGACCACCAGGAGTATGTGTGGGGTTTGGGTGTGTAGGAAGCTGCACTAAAGGGAGTGTTAGCTTGAAGGGCTCAAGGGTTGGTAAGGAAGCAAATCGAATTGAATGTTGCATAGAGGGGGAGAATGCATCAATAATTGGCAGAAGTCGAAATGTGAACGGAATGGGGTGATAATGTTTTGCAAGGTCCTTTATCTAAGCCAAATAGGCAAAGGCATGATAGAATCTATTATCAAACGCAATAATGATTCTCTTCTTCAATGGATTCGATGTAACCTTGCGAACCGTTCCATTTAATTAGATAAATGCAAGTCTTATATTGACCATACTAATGCCGGTGTTTCTCAGGGTTCCGCTTTCTCTGACACTTTTCCTCATTTTCATAATTGACCTCTTGTCACAAAAAAACAAAACCCTCACCATCATTCCTTGGTTCATGTTCCTCATTTCGGCCGGGGAATGTGAACGGCAGCGTATGTTAAGTACGATAAGATCCGATTTGCGGTAAGAAGGTTACAGTGAAATTGAATACTTTCAAACCAAACCTAGAACTGTCGCCGTGGCGTAGTGGGTGAGTGCGTCGATCCATGCGCAGAAGGTTCAGGTTCAATCCGCGGACTAAATACCTCGCAATTTTCACGGCACCACACTCTTTCGAGTCACTGAGTTTTAATTGTGAAAAGCTTCTCAAATCTCGTCGGTCGGAGTCGGCAAAAAACTGTAGATCCTCTTCAACCATGAGAGGACAATGCCACGTGACACATCACTCAATAAGTCCCGGGACATATGTATAGGGGGCGCCACTAACGAAAAAAAAAATATTGAATGAAATATTTTTTTTGTGGCGCCCCCTATATGTGCCGGGACTTATTGAGTGATCTGTTACAACATAAGTAGTTGACGCAGAAGCTAGACTCTAGTCCCCTGTGGGCTGTAGTGGTACTCATTTATTAATATTAGTTAAGACTTGGAACAAGTACTGAGTTAAGAACCAATAACTTGGCTTTGACACCAAGCTCGGCTTTCCTAATAACTGATCTACCAAGCTGCTTCAAACTTCGTCCAGACTGACTAATTTTAAAACAAACCTCAGTGTTATTATTCCCAGCACTCGCGAAAAAGACCCCGAAAAATTTGAACTTCTCCACCTGTTTCCATAGGACTACACTAACATGTTAAGTGCATTGGGCAGGCGTTTCGGGAATTATCATTTTTTCGGATTTGTCCACATTCGCCTTCATTACGGAATGGTCTAAATCTTTTTTACGGAATGGTCTGTGGAGCATGGATTATTTCAAAAATTGGAATTTCTGAGGAGCATTCACCCTCGAAAACTGATCCATTGCCCGTCCATACTATCAGGCAGTAACCTTCATATCCTTGGTCTTCCGGAGGATTACCAGCTTTTGTGATAAAGAGCCTAGGTTTTCAGCTCCAAACCCCATCAGCATCCCATCCGAACTAAGGTGGCACACTGACAGAGCAAGTGCCCTGTAGTGCCTTCACCTCCTCTACAGACGTAGGATACCATCACTAAGCCCAAGCACACCTAAGAGTTTAGTAAAGTTAAGAGTCTCGTTAGTACGCCAACAAGTAGTCTGCAGTATTTTCCGTGAAATGCCGCGAATTTCGTTGAGGAGCATGCGCTGGGTTAACCTGTATCCTAAAGCGTCTCTGGCTGTGCAGTCAAAAGACCCAACTATCAAAGGCGACCCTGACAGTCCCAAAGTGGGTACGGTCCTACGAATGCCTCTTTTGATCCTTGCCTAGCAAGTGCATCGTTAATCTCACTTCCCGCGAATTTAGACCAGCAACCAAATTAAAAAAGGACTTGCATTCCTGAACTATCTTGAAAGTAGTTAGAGGGTTGAGTAAAGCCTTACGCACAGCTTGGATGTCACTACAGACGGAGATATTCTTCAGATTATAGTTCGTGGCCACTAGGAACGCGAAGGTTTCAGCTAAGAAGACGGACGCAAACTTACATACAGACATCACACCTCTTTAGGTAAATTCACATGGGTCGGAAACTTTTGCGATCCTGTTTGCTACCAACTATATTGTGAAGAGGAGGTGGAAGAGGCAAAGTATCTGCGTCTGCAACGACGGCCAAGTTGAGCTTAAGGCCTTTAACCACTTCCAAAATTGTCCTGGAATGTAAGTCCTCCCTTAATTTGGTCGGCAGATTGAATTCGCTTAGACTTGTCTAGGTCCCGGGACATCACGGGATCACGGGAAAGGAGATTGCCGATGAATTAACTAGGAAAGGTTCAAGAGAGATTTTCGTAGTGCTCGAGACCACCATGGAACTACTCGCTTCCTTGATTAAGGCTTCCGTCGACGGTTGGGTCTCCCAATAGCACATCAAGAGAAAGCATGACTCTCCAGGATGCAAGTGCATGCTCCCGAACGTCAACAAGAAATCTGCGGCTTTTCTGTTATTTTTAGAAAGAAAAGAGTGCAGAAAACTTGTCGGGTTACAAACGGGTCACATTTCCTTCGCTAAGCACCTAAGTCAGCTTGGGCTTAGTGAAGACACCCTTTGCATCGCCTGTGGAGAACGTAGAGACACCTCACAGCACTTTCTCTGTCAATGTCCCGCTTTTGCTAGTATCAGGTGGCGGCTGTTTGGAGCTGATACGGTGGTAGCTGAAAACTTAAGTTCTTTGTCACAGAAGCGCCTGTTGGTCTACAGTAAACGAAGGTTACTGCCTGGTATTACAATGGACCAGTTTTTGAGTCTCAGCGCTGTGTTTCTCAACCTCTGACAAAAAAAAAGCTAAGTCCAGAAATTGAACCCAAAACCTCTCCGGCGTAATTCGACGCACTTATCCTTACACTAGTACACTAGATCCTTATTCAACATTGATCGTTAAGTCAAGAAGCGTGTATATTTGTGGAGTGGAGACCTAAGACCCACACAAGTCTGGTGAAAAAAAAACCTACAGAGGTGTAAAATCAATTCATGTTGTCATTCTTCCCAAGAGCCGCATCTCCAGATCCCTTCATCATCTTGGAGCCGTCCGTGAATGACCGAGTACATTCCCTTGAGGGCTTAGTTTTTGGCCAAAACCTGTCCTGAACAGAAGGAAAGTCGACTTTGTATGAACGACGCAACTGGATTGTTGGCATCTTTGCATCAGATGGCATATCTGAGAACTAGTGTCGTAGGAGATGCGGTGCGCTAGGTCATCAGATCTCAGTGCGAGTTGAACCAAGGACTACTTCTTCTAGTTGTTATTCGTTCGCCGTCACAAGGCTAAAAAGATGTGAAAAAAGCAAAGCAAAAAGCATTGACAACAGCATAAGAGGGGCGCTACAAAAACGTGACATGACTGGCCTGCTTCTGAGCCCAGTAAACCTGTTTCTAACTATCGGGTTTATAACCGATGTCTTTCTCCACTTACATGTCGCCTTCGCAATTTTTAACAGAATCTAACCCAATTCGTGGTAGGAAAGTTCAGTAGAAAATAGGAATATCCAAACAGACCTACTTTCTGAACAACTTTCATTTTTAGGATATCCAAACATCGTTTGAAGCGCAGGTGACATCGTTTCTTTGCTCTACTGCTCTACTGAACCTCTTCGGACACCAATTCACACACTTCCTCTTGGGTACATACCGCCCCACACATGTCAGAATTATGGGACTTAAGGAACAGATCCAGTGTAGAACGCTCAGAATGGATGTTGTTCCGGAACGACACATCTTTAGATCAATTCCAACCTTCTCTAAAGCCACACTGAAGCTACAACTTCTGCGCTTTTCACTAAACCTTCTCACACACCTCGCAAAGTTCTGATGGCAAACTCAAATCAATTAGAAGAGGGATGCTTCACAATTTATTGGCTTTCTTGACGCCATCATTTAGGGGTGGCAAACTAGATCAATTCCATGCGACGACTTTATTCACGCTACGGGTAGGGTGAACCGGTGACGATGCATTTCTCGCACAAGCAGTCCACAGAGAGAGAGAGAGAGTGAGTGAGAGGTACAAAATGCATTTCCTGCACCATCATTGTGCTAAATCGAAAAATGAACGCTGACCAGAAGATAAATGGCACAAGATGCGCATATTGACTCTCGTCGCCGTATCTACGTCAACAATCAGCCTTCACAGAAAGATTAGCCGGAGGGTGCATGGCATAGCATGGAATAAGATGTGTTGCGTTGACATTCATTCATCCGGAGACCTGTTTACCTTTCATTCTGCCCCACATGGAGATCCTTAGAAATCTCAATTCCAATTAAAAGCCTTAAGCAAAAATTATTGCAAAACCCCCTCGCACGAGACGAGTTTAAGCACTGCTGCCAGCCACACACAAGATGCCATGGCGTGGGGGCAAGCCCGACCGGATTCAGCCTCATTTCTCTGCACAGACTCATAAGCGCGCATCCAAACATGCGCTCGTGTGTGTGCGACTGCTGAGCAACCTAGAACTGGGTTGCCATGTTTGAATATCTCAAGTGTTTCTATTTTTGTAACTTTCACTTTGGCCTGTGGTAGGTGGAAGGCCGAGGGTGAAAATTGGAAGGCACACCATTGGCAGTTGCAGCAACCACCCGCAGCACTGACAGTGCCGCCACAAGAGCAGTAACACCTGCAGGATTGTTTACTTCTGAGAGTGCAGGCAGGCAGTCTCTATCCGCGAGCACATGCGAGCTGCACGAACGTGCATCTACATCGGCAATCTTCGGGGCGATGATGCCCTGGCTCGAGAAAGGGCTCTGCTCAGTGCACTCATCTTGAAATCATATTTTCCCATGTACACAAGAATGCACAGTCGACTGGCGTAGTCCTTCGTTGCCGTGTGTGTGTACCTCGCCGGCATGAGTGTGTTTTTTTTTTCACACTACCCATAGGTCTCAAGTCGCGGGCCCTCTGTGTATGGGTGATGGGAAAAAATAAGTTCGAAGGATTCGCCGTGGGGGAGTGTTTATTTTGAACCACCTTGGGGAGATGAGAGGCCAACATTCACTTTGGAACTTAGTTTTAAAGTAAAAGGATATGATTTTAGGTTTCCGAGATATACGAGTATTTTTGCCCCTCTGCGTTCCGCATTCTCTGTGGAATGGGGCCGCGGTAGGAAAGCGCGTGTGCATCTAGGAGTTGTTGACTTTCTTAAAGGGGGTAAGTAAGTGGAAAAAATCTCTGCCGCTACAAGTAGGGCAGGTGTGTTGGCAGTGCTCTCCCACTCTGCTACAAGGTGCTCAGTGTACACAGGATCCGATGACTGCTGCAGTATACACTCATTATCAACAAGTGAGAGATATCATTGCGATGCATTAAAATTTTAAGTACGTCGAGGGTGTAAGGTTACGCGAGATTAATGCATGGTGTGCTTGCATTTGTTTTTTACTTGCCTTCACTTTCAGTTTTTAATTGGATGCTCTTCCGAGTACTTCATGCGTGCTAAGAAAATAGTTTCTTGTTCTTCTGACCATCGGTTTGAGTTGAGATTTCAAGCATTTAAATATTTTACTGTGACCGGTGTGGCCTTGGGGGTAAGGGCGTCGACTTACACGCTGGAGGTCTTGGACTTCCATTTTTATGGCACCACATTTTTCTATTAACTGACAGACATCAAAGAGAACTAGGTGTTTATGGAAAGCTTCTCGAATTTTGCCGTTCGGAGTCGGCAATAAACTGTTGGTTCCCCGCACTCATGACAGGACAGTTGCTACGCCGGGTTGTCGTTGATGAAACATGACCTTGTGACCGAGCTCTTGTGAACTATCGATAGATTCTATCGTTTTCCCAGGGTTGTTTATTAAATCGTTTGACTTGTTTAATAGGAATAATGCAGTTGTTGCAGTAAATGGCGCCCGATTGGGAACCTTAGTCTGCGTTAATGTGTTACACTGTTGATTCTTATGGGAAGAATTACTTCAAACACGACTTTCACTAAGAGGCTTCATTTGAATTCTCTGCACTAACCTAGTCGTCAGATTCTTGAAACAGTACTGTCCACCAAGATGTTGTCATTGATCACTTATCACAAGGTTTCATCCAACACACATGATCATCACCGCCCCATATCCGCACACAATCCGTCAGGGAGCATCGTAGAGCAACTTCTCACCATCCTTCAGCTGCTTTCATTGCTTGTGCATTCACAAATTGATTAGGTTTAATGCGCTGATATTCAGAGAAGGCTTTGGGGGATTTTTCGGGGCTTCCCGAAGTATCTTGGCATCACAGAATGCCGTCAGTCAAAGCCTTCGAATAGATTTTTTTTTTTTGGATGCAATTCAATTTTCCATGGTTTTTTGGTCATTTTTTGCTCCTTCTTATTTTATTCATCTCCTTCGTGGTTGGGTCGGTACGATGAAAATAATGTATGTACATATATTCAGTTCTTTGCATCCCTGGAAGGGATACCAAAGTGAACGGAGACTTGAGACGTTTACGAAGAGAAGTACGAACACTTTTATGGAGCTGAACTGCAACGGGCATATAGCCCTTTTGGCAGCTGGGATTACCCTTAAATGGATGACACTGAGGAGGGAGTCATTCTCGTGAATTGGAGATGCCGGCGTGACGGGGATTCTTATGGGACCGAACCGTATGCTAGTCAACTCGAACTGATGGTGTGTATTGCTTTATTGATGTAAATTCTGTTTGAGTGAGATACTTCAATTTAAATCATTTTTTTATTTTTCTTTGTCTTTCTATTTTCTGACAGATTTGAATTTAATGTTGTGCAGAGAGTGAGGGAGAGGGAGCAATGAAGGAGAGAAAAACTAACAAAACTGACATCCGTCAATTATTGACTTCCTTCCTCAACAAATTTCAACTGACACTGACTATCGTCGTTGAGGACCCAGCGAGAAACGCTCTGTACTATGTTCGCAAGGTTTGTTCGAGAGATGTTGGAAAACAACTGGAGAGCTGGACACATTAGTGAAAGAAAGTGTTTTCACAGTGGGTGGATGCACAAAGCGCACAACCACACCTGCCAATCGCTGCTTCTTTGGTCTTGAGCCCAGACAATTGAGTAATAAGGGCCTCGCTCAAAGGACGAAGCTTGCTTTATATAACAGCTTCTTCATCCCCGTCCAATTTTAAGGAGCGGACACCTAGGCGTTACTAAAAGCGGATGAGGAGCCTTTTTGAGAGAAGAGTTTTCCGTGCGATTTTTGGTCCTGTTTGCGTTGATGGCATCTGGACGAGAGAATTTAACGACGAACTCTATGAACTGTACAACGACATACGCTTAAGAAGGCTAGATCATGTAGAGCGTATGGGCACCACTGCTCCGGCCCGAAAACTCTTCGAATCCGAGCCTTTGGGACAACGCAACACAGGGCGGCCTAGGCTGAGATGGTGCACACAAGTGGAGAAGGACCTCAACCACTTGGAGTGCGCGGCTGGAGGCAGTTAGCGAAAGATCGTTCTGGTTCGACGGGCATGTTATTTGGGTCCCAGGTTCGTCCCGGACTGTAGCGCCACAAGAAGAAGTAGAAGAAGTATGCACAAAGCAGGGGAGTCTCCCTCATGTCGATAAGTCGCCACCTTTCTCTGATAAGAAATCGCAAAGAAACAGACAGAAGTAGAGTTTCTGGTTGTGAAATGATGATACAGCATAGTAGTCTTGAACTCAGCTGCCTGTCGCAGTTAGAAAATGAAACCAAATTCATCCCAACTGCTGGCTCATGGGCAAATATACAGAAAGGCATGGCAACCAACAGACATGCTCTTATCCTCACCTTGACTGTGCGGTCACTAGATACAAACTTTCAGACCCTCCCCTAACTGTAGCGCATCTCATTTTAAAATCAAGGATTTCGTGATATCTTCCAACAAGAACACACCTCCTGTGTGCACATTTCTCCTCGTTTAACCTCAATACCGTGCGATTATTTTTAATCGGGCCAAGTTGCTGACGATATTCACCCCAAAAAAGAAGAACACCCGGTCTGCACTCAAATCTCCCCATATTACCAAACACAAACACAAACATTCACACACTCATGCACATCCTAACTTTTGCTTAAATAAACTCACACGTCCTTGAAGCACATTCTCGACTCAATGCTGCCTGAGCTTACCCCGTCCCCGAGTGCCTGACACCCGTTTCGCCTTCCTAATCTAACACCTGTCGTTTATGCAATAAAACATATATTACCGGTATTTTCAGAATTATAATATGAATCCTAAACAGCCTGTGGGCGACAAGTTTTTCGATAAACAAAGCTGTGCATATGACACACGGCACCGGAGTGGCGGAGTGCGCGCTCAAGGACGAGTGGATGTGCGTAGTGAGTGGCATGCGAGTGTGGGCTTGTGTGTGCGGCTATAACCTACCGCAACTCACCCAAAAGAAGAAACTTGCCGGGTACACGTGAAGAATGGGAAAATCCTAAGAGGAATAATAAAATAATAATGGCGCAGGTGATGGGGCCGCACTGGGTGGTACGGGAGGGTACTCGGATTGAGCCGGCCTCATTAGCCTTTCATGACGCTCATTTCAGCCAACCCTGTCGGCGTGTACGTGTATCGACAGTGACTTTGCGGTGATGCGATGATGGTGGTGGCTGTACTGGCTCCGAGCCTTCGCTTTGTCAAGGACATTAAATATTTATGAAAATCTCTCGCAAATCACTCGCGCATCTTTGTCTGTCGTCGTCTTGTCAGCGGCTAGAAGTGAACGAATGTAGATGGCTGGGTGTTGGCGGTGCCGGTGCACCGCATGTTAATCCCCTAAATAACGCCCATTCATCATGCGAAAAGGCGAAACAACCTCCGATGATAGATATGCGCTCGTCTTTGCTCTTGCGAGTGCAACTGAAGATTTCTCCTGCCGGCGGTTGAGTCGAACGGCAGATTTTCCGTCACAGCATGTCACTACAGGCGAGCGAATCGAAGAACCGCAAAAGCCACGTAGACACAATCATCTTCTCTCGCATTCCTATCAGGAAGTATACGTTCGCCAGACGAAAGGACCAAATGGCTGATAGCAGTGGATGCAGACGAAACACAGCAGCCAGCAGCTCCTCCACTATGGACCCGGCTATATCATAAATAATAAAGAATTATGAGTTGTCGGAGTTTGGGGCTGCTCTTAGTTTTTGTCGTTCTCCTCGATGCTCACGCCATGCATAGAAAATCAGGGCTTGTGCATAGCCAATGCTGTGCGGTGTATTGGTTTACTGCCGGCGCTGTTCCTTGTTGTCCTTCCTTTATCCGGTTTTCAGATCTTCGAGATTGGATTCTCTCGGTTTCTTGTCGTCAATTTTGTTAAATTTTCCTCTGCCATAAAATCATTTTGCCAGAAGTCCAATGTCAAAAGGATATTCTGGCTCTGTCGTCGGATTTGCGAATAATGTTGCTGCAGCGACGTTACGTATACGTTCCGAAGGTACGAGCGCCATAAAGTTTCGATTCAGATACGATTCTGAATGGAAATTGTTTATGGGTGATAGGAAGGTTTGTGCATTCGTTCTAGAAAATACACTAAGCCTCTCACAAGAGTGTCAGTCAGAAAAAATACTCTTTGCAAGGAGTGTGAGAATTTTGAGAAAGAATTTACACAGTGGCTTCTGGCTGGAGATAGACATCCAAATTTGTATCGAGTGTAATTTGAGCGAGAGCGCCTTTGGCGAGGGGTATAAATTGTAGCCACAGTACAAGATCATCAAAATACAAAACGTGCAGTTGCCTTGGAGCAAGTTCCTTTACGAAAATATATTCTTCACCATTCGGGAGGAGGGTACGTACACGAAAGATTAAAAACTGCAACATCGAATGAGGAAGACTGCGTATTTGCTCGAAAGGAAAGCCAGACTTAGGAATTTATTTTAAGTCCACTGAGGGGTATAGTGCTTCCACTCGGCATATCACACAGTTGGTTGTTGTTGCCTGTATATCGTCCCAAGTGAGGTTGAATTTTTCTACTTTCAGGTGTATGGATCGAACATACATATGTATTCTTCGAAGGTTCCCTGACACTTCTGGCCTGCGGGTTCCACTCTAACGCCGTTCTGGTAACATCGGCTTCTGCTCTGATGGTGTGTCTGATCCAGTCTCATTTGCGTATCTTGATCTATATTGCAATTAGATTCTCTCATGTGACTTCCAACGGATCCACGGTCCTTATGACGTTTTGCCAGTTTATTCGACACGACATATGGTAGGAAGACATCTATTGATGGATCTGTAGATTTTGTACAATGGTTCTGCAAATCAATAAGGTTGAGCTACCATATGTCAGTTCAAACCTAAGTTGAATTTTCTGGACCGGGTTTCCTTGAAAATTTTCGAGTTCTTCCATATGAATCGTAATTGACCGGAAGCATTTGCTTATGCGCAGCCGTCTATTTTTATTATAATACCTAGGTAGCAGAAGCTATCGTCGTTGATTCCCATGACTTAAATCCTGAATATTTATCTCCAGTCGGACGCATAGCGTTCTACTATTTTAGCTTTAATGTCGTTGGGCTTGAGTGATTGAACATAAATATTTTCCGTGCAGTCGTATGAGACTCCACTTCCGCGGCTTTGAGGGCAGACTTTTCCCATACAGTCATCCAGTGTCAGTAAACAGTTGAAGTGAGTGTGTGCACCCCTGCTTGACTCCTGTATTTGGACTAAATAAATCATATTTAGTGACTCATTTATGTATTACCCCGGAATCCCAGTCTTCGTGCATTGCTCTGACGATGTTCAACAAATGTTTTCTGGGAAAGTCTTTTTTAACTTAATAATTATAACTGGGTGGCACTACAGCCCACAAGCGACCAGGGCAAAGCTTCTACAACACCTACTCATGTTGTGCCTGCTACTGTTGTCTCACGAGTAGAAGGGACCTTTAGTTTTTTGCCGACTCCGAACGGCGAGATTTGAGAAGCTTTCCATAGACAATTAATACTCTTTGAATGTTGTCAGCAACTCGAAAGAGGTGGTGCCATGAAAAAATGCGAGGTTCCCCGTCCCAGAATCGAACCCAGACTTTCTGCGTGGCGGTCGACGCACTTACCACAACGCCACGAAGACCACTTTTTTTACTTAATGTTCTTTATATTGAAACTCTTTTTATAGCGTCAAAGGCATTAGGAAAATTGATAAACAACAGACAAAGAGGTGTAAGCCATTCTATAGTTAGCTCAGTTATTATGTTTTTGGCTCGGTCTACACAGCTTCCTCGTGAGCGGGAGGCTGGGTATTCATAGTTGTTGCAAGTACTTTGAATATGGGGTTAAGTTGAAGAATTCGCCTTCAAAATGTGCGTTATTTCAACTCGCTTTTCTTTGGTTACTTCACGACTATGACACTGTTTCAAGAGGTAGTTTTGGTTTTTTCATTCCATGCCTTTCTGATGTGTGAGTAAAGAATTGCTGCCTTCATAGCATCTGTTCATATCTACCTTTAAATCATTCACAATGGGTGCTCCTAACAAACAAACAGCCCCACAGACAACAATACATCTGTTGGGCTCTTAGTTTCATCTACATAGCTTGTCTTGGTGTTGTCACCTCCGGTATTGCTAATTTTTTTCGAAATGTTTCTTGCATCTTCGAGCGTGGTCGTTCTGATTGGTTCCTATTACGCTGGCGATTTGTGAGACTTGTTGCTGTTTGTCCCCAATCTGCTTCTGCCGTCATTGCAAATTTCGCAGGAACTACTTATTGTTTAAGCTGCTCTCTTTACTTGCTTGTCAGCGATATCATATTGATTGTTAGTAGCTGTAAGATTTCAATTTGGTAGCCTTCTTTGGGGTACAAGGTTCCATGTTTCATCAGATGTCCATATTTTTCATTTACCAAGTGTTTCATCCCCGAATTGATAGAAGACAGCAACCATGCATTGTGTTTTTTTTTTAACAAACCCACTCGAAATTAGGTAAATGTTTTTTTTGGTTAAATAGATGATTTGATTTGGGGAAAACGTGTATTCCAACCATGCGTTCTTTGCAATGCCTCACCTTATATTCGTACTCACTTTATTCACCCATGACCATCGTCTTCAAAAAGACACATTTCAAACTTGATAGTTGCCTCGATTGCATAGATCTTGATGTAGTTGTGATGCACTTTTATAGGATTAGGTGACTAGTTAACTTGAAGACCAACATGCAAGCGTGAAGGGTGTTATACGTGGATAGCATTTTCGAGAGCATCAGCAAACACTGCTGTTTGAAAAGGGTTAATCATCATGATGTGTGATAGGTTGTCAATGGATTTTTTGGCAGGTCACGCGCGACTGCAAGCGAGCTACTTTGACAATTTTGTTCAGTTTGGTTTGGTAAGTCAGCATTTTTGGACTCACATAACAATAGTGTAGGGAAAACTTGTTGACCCTATATAAAGAAAACACGTCCTTTCTCACTGGTGTCACTTTTACTAATGTCTCTTTTCATTTTCACAATCAGTTACTATTTATCTATTCAGTGGAGACTTTTCGGGAAAATCATTCGATCGGATGGTACGATACTTCATACAAAAAAAATTGTCTGAATCGTTACACAACAGTGGCGTTTTAAAATATTGTTCCACATTTGAAAATTCGACTACAATAGCGTCACCGAATAAATTCAATTGTACTCCGAAAATCAGCGTTCTGCGAGAAATCTTTTTCGTACGATTATTGGAATTAACGTTGCGCATAACCGACGTACTGAGACCAACATTGTCAACACCAATCGTTAGTTTCAGTCCCAGTTCACATTAGCGGATGGTGATCAATCGGTTGGATCACATCCAGCACGTACTGAATAGTACGTAGCTGTAGCCGAAAGTCTATCCGAAGACCGTGAGGTATCAATTCGTTGGCATCTCAGCACCTTAGCTTTACGTATTTCACCATGTTTTTTCTGGAAATCTAACCATATGTTCTCTGTGAGCTCATTTCATCAACAAGATGGCTCTGTACTTGTAGAGAAATAAATTTGGTGAGCCTTTTATTTAAGGTTTTGCTAATATAAGTTGGCCAAATAGATTGTGCGATATCACACCTTGGGACTATTTTCTCTGGGGATATGTCAAGTCTCAGGAGACGCTTTGAAAGTCAACGTTACTCGTGTTATTCACGAGATACCAGTTGCTATGCTAAAACCAGTCGCCAAAATTTTGACCTTCCGAGTTGACCTCCTCAAACGAACCAGGCATAACATCGTTTTCAAAAAGTAAATGCCAGAAATTGTTCTTTACACCAATACTAAAGGTTTTTAGTTTACTTTCAGAATTTTGTGATTGATCTTACATTATAAGTCGAACCTCGCGATGAATCACTTTTTATTTCTGTGCAGGGCGTATGGGGGAAAGGGTGTATAATTAAAATTGACGGAGATGGAGAAGTACATATTCCGTAGCGCATCATTATAGTTTCTATAGTCTCCTAGTACTCACTGTGTGTTTCACTTCTGAATATTGCGCCAAAGCAATATCCGAAATCGATTCCACTTTTTCGAAAAAAAATTGTTTGCTCTACACTTTCAGTTATCCTCTCAAATCGGACTTAGTTCTCCAATGAAATAATCCTTTTAGCAAACTTGTCCCAAAAGATGTGCAAGGTCCGACCTAAACCGTCCCCGGTATTGCTCGTCAAATGTTACTGAGGACGAGGCCAAAATAAGTGACTACCGATGCTCCCATGCGACACCACACACCAGCTGTGTCTCAAATTTTTGTACAATTGCTAAAGTGTTGCATGTAACCCGTTCACACGTCCTGAGTGAAGCGTATACAAAATAAGAACAACAAACTATTAATTCATTTCAACCCCAAATCGACCCTTAACTGTTGAATAAATATGTGCTTGTGCAAAATACGCTCCCTTTAAGCACCACTAACTTCTACCTCTCGGTAAGCAATCCTCAGATACACTTTTTCTGAGTGTATGCGTGATATCTCCACTCTCCCCATCCCTTCACTCACATTCCGACCAACCCACCTAATTCTGTTGGCTTCACATTGCCTATGCATTGAGGCCAGAGTCGTAGACAACATTTAACCCTTCTTTCACGAACCATTTCACTTGTGTTTCCTTTAAAATTCAAAACTATGTGCGTAAACTTCTAAATCACACACACACACACGCACGCACACAATTTGGCACAGTCCAACACTGGCCGCCCTCTCATCGTACCCCCGTCGGTGACCCCCACCCCTAAACCAGGCACGGTGTGGCTCGTCCAGTGTGCGTGCATGAATTTCACAGTTCAGCACTTTTGAAAATTAAACAAAAACACATGCCAAGCGTTCTGTAACACCACTCATTCGCCACCGCCAGTGTCGTCCTCATCCATGTCACCCCCTCACTGACACCCTTCATTGTTTCCGTACGTTGGAGCGACAGAAGCGACTAGCACACAGCAGCACCACACCAGGATACCGCCGGCCGATGTCAACGAGGACGGCGCATTTGTCATTTCGAGACACTGCCGCCATTCGTGGGGGGCGGCAAATCATTTGAATTCGACAATCGTCGTCGTCGTCCGCTATGGTCTCCACTTGACTGTAAATGGGAGTAGAGGAGGAGGAAGGGGACCGGTGGAACCATTTAGTTTAATTCACTCAACGCAAGCGACAGTCAACACGGACGCACACACTTACTGCAGAGACCACACGCAACTCATCGGTTAATGGAACGCCGCCGCTGCCGTCGTCGCTTTGCCACTCGCATCGTCTTGTCCGTCACTTCGTCGTGTCGCCGTCCCTTCGTTTGGGCAAGCAGCAACTTTGAAATTGTTTTAAAAAAGGGTGAATAAGCCCTTGAAATGTTTGGGGGCTTAGTCCCTTCCTCTCAGAAACTCCCGCTCGCCGCTGGAAGCAGGACACTTCCCTGCCGGAGTCATTGGAAATGAAGTCGTCAAAATTATTTTGTGACAAATCGTCATTGTACGTGCCCGACATGGTAAATTATTATCCTCCTCGGTTCCTTCTTTCACTGCTGCGTTCGGTATTTTCGAAACAGCGCACGCAACACCAGTAGAGCTCCCTGTAAGCAAGCAGGAAGGAAGGACACTGGTGCGTTGTTGTGGGTTAGATGTGATACGGGAGGGCAGATGGGCGGTTGGTATGATCCCCCCACATATTTGCTTAGTTATATAGTTTCAACTTATTGCGTATGCCAGCAAGGATAAGCGGGTGCGGGAGACAGCCGACGCCGTTATCGTCAAGTACACATTTGCATACTGTGCGTATGCCCGTAGCCAGCGAGTGAAACGACTGGAAGGCTGATGTACATGTACGCAAACATGTGTCTGTGGAGATGGATCTGCCAGCGCGCATACACTCCCATATCGCTGCCAACTACATGACATGCCAGCAGTTATTGCGTGACAGTATGCTGAATTATGCAAAACGTGTTTCAAAACTTCTCCCACCATGAGTCCCTATTCGTAAAATGCGAGTTGCGAGCGGGGGTGTGGTTGGCTGGCGTTGACGCCACTCGCACTCGGTCAGCGCTGTAAAAGTGACTTACAAATGCGACGTTCTGCTCGGAATAATTGAGACTAAGCAGGGTGAGTGTGTTTCTCTCATTTTTCTTCCATCGTTGACACAGTAAATCGGTTTGGTGAGTCGAACGAAGCGCTTTTTTTTTGCGTGAAAAGTGACCATATCTAGGGGAGGTGCGTGAGGCTTTGTGCCTTAAATCTGCCGTGAATTAGGTTGGCTACGAGTGAATGGCGGCTTAATGTAAAGCATGCGAACTTCAATTGATTGCACTTTTCAATTGCTCACACGATATGATTAATGGAGCTGGTGATACACCACACGAATGCCTTTTCCCGATTATTGTGCTACAAGCTCCGGCTAATGCATATTTTATGAGTCTTAGTGCTTTGTAGAACTTCTGCGGAGAGTATCTGGAGCAGAGGCACCCAGCATGAGGGAGTGTCTTGAAGACACCGACGACAGAGGTGCGTGATTTGACTGGAAATGAAACCTGTAGAGAGTCAAACACAAGGCACGTAAGTCTGAAAAGCACTCAGTCATCGGCCGGTTTATGGTGGATGTTAGCGGCTTGGCAAAGTTCTTAGTGGTCACACGTAAAACCAACATTTCTTAAGGTAGGTTTTAATAGAGTTTCTTCAATGGGCGGACCTTAAGTCGCATGTCCTGCATTGTAGATGGTCTTAAGCGTAACAAATTGCTTGGACGCACAGTATGAACCCTGCGGAACTTCAATTTGATCTCAACATGGTGGGGTGAGGAGGGGAGTGTTGATCATCAGCATATGCAGTCAAAATGTGTCAAAATGCAAAAAATAAAAGAAAACCCCTTAAATGAGAGGGCGTAACCAAAGGTTTTTGATAATTTATTAAAAGTAATGAAAGGGATTTTAAAAAAAGTTTTATCTTGCTTCCAGGAGGATGACTAGTCTCACTCTTTTTAGCGCTGTCTCTTTGTGGAGACAATTTTTGGATTGGCAGAAACACACATTTTTTAATGCCAGATGGCACAAAACGCTAAAAATCGCGGTCGAAATCTAGAAGAAATACAAAGTCTCGAATAATTTAGTTTGATATCCAAAAAATTTCCCAACTTTTTGCATATTGCTGAACTTTGCTTGAGGTAGCTTTAAAATTTGGAGAACTGACTAACTTCAGCGAATGCCTAATATTCTTTTCGCCGAAATATTTCCTTTTCTGATTTCGGGAATTTTGGGCCTATTGCGACTTTGCAATTTCTTGCTTAGCTTTTTCGAAATCTTTGGTTATTTCGGCATTTGGGTGAAGATGTCTAGGTGTGTAGCAAGTTTGTATCGCTTTGAGACTTTTGTCAGCAACTCGAAGAGGTGGTGCCGTTAAAAAATACGAGGTGTCCCGTCCGGGAATCGAACCTAGACTTTCTGCGTGGCGGTTGATGCACTTACCATTACGCCACGGCGACTACCTTCAGGATTGTCAGGATTGTCACTTGTCCGAATATTGGGTACTTCAGGATTCCTTCCATATCTTGATAAGTAAAAATAAATTGGAATGCTAATCGTGTTGTTTGTTAACTCCCGCAATTCTCTCATGAGTGGTGAGACCTATAGTTAGAAATTTAAGAAACTGTTTATGGACAATGAGGACCTTATGACTTGTGTCAGCACTCGTAAAGTTGGTGACGAACTTACGGCGTCGAGTCGACGCACTCACACACTTATTCACCATGGAAACATTTTTAAGGTTATTTTTTTATTCGGTCATCAAACTTGTAAACTTCCTTCACCACCGAAACAGCATATCACACTAGATATGCACTTTTTTACTATTGTCGAGTGTTTGAAAAAATGAATCTGTGGATGGCTCTAAAATGAAATGCCTATGGTTATATAATGGTATCTGGCAATGCTTATCTAAATCTCCGAATTTTGAAATGGAGCCTTGCCTCTCCAGCTAGCACGATCTCTCACCAGCTGCCTCCAGTTGTGCACTCTAAGTTGGTTTAAGTCCTTCTCCACTTGTGTGCCTCGTCTCAACCTAGGATTTGGATACAAAAATTATCAGATCGAAAACGATCGAAAACTTAACTTCGGCTTATCTGCTCAAAGCATCCTATTCGTGTACCTTACAATTTTTTGCTGCAGCTTTCACGACGCTTTCTAATTTTGTTTTACTATTTAATGCCAAAAACTAATTGTGGCTATAATTTTCCGAATTTTCACTGATTGTTAAACGTAAATAACTTTTCAAGGCAAACTGCGATTTGAACAATGTTTAATTACAAAATTAACCTTAAGATGAAAGTCGTCACACAACTGACAGTGTTGCCAGATGTAGTTAACATTCATCCACAGACAATTTCTTACCGAACTTTTTTGAAATCTAAATACATACTTTGGCTATGTACAGGAATTATTCTATGCCAGTTATAGAAGCCAATATATTCTGAAATTTTGTCGAAAGTAAAATCAGTGCAGTTTTATGATTTTTAAATGTTCCGATGAAAGCTGTGAAGTTTCACTTTCGGCAGGCGTTTTTGGCCACATCCTGTGCAACTCCTAACAAACTACTTTGTTACTTTCTTTTAGGCTCGTGATTTCTTAAAGACCTACACACAACAGCTCAGTTTCGAGTAAGGTGCACATAGTCGACCTCCTGAAACCGCTCTTTGCCGAAACTGTTCCCAAATTTGAGTCACAGTTTGGGTGACAAACTGTGACTCAAATGGGTAGCACTGGACGGATTGGATCATATCCAGGGTTTAAGTAAGAACCCATTAGACTGAGAGTGTACAAGAACTGTGTGATGAATGCATTCATAGTCGTTCTCAACAACCTGGCTCAGCGTATTGGACCATTTGCTGACTGAAATTCAAGCACAAGGTCTCGGTGAGCTCTGGTTTTAAAACAGTGCGCTACGAGCCATATAACACGGGAACAAATTTTCTTATTGAGAAATCATTTTGGTAAGAACTTAATTACTCGTTTTCTACGTTGGCCGACTATATCCTGTGATATCACCCTTTGGATTATTTCCTAGGAATACGTTATGTGTCAGGTCTTCAGGAATAAACCAGCTAAGACAGACTCCTTAAAAGCCATGATTCCACGTGTTATTCGCGAGATACGAGGTGCTATGCTCGAACGAGTCGCCCGAAATTCGAGGCTCTGAATAGGCTACGATTTAGCTTGGTGCATGATATCGATTTCAAAAAATAAATGCCATAATTTGTTCTTCGAGCCGATCGTGATAATTTTAAGTTCGCTTTCAAATTTGTGTGTTTAATTTTGCATTTCAAGTCAAACCTTACGATGAATCACCCTTCATTGAAAAGCATTTAAACAGTCTCCTCTTTTCTGCGTCACTTTGCTAAGTAACTGACTTCTTTTGATATTAATTTTGAGTTCAGAAACGTCATTTGCCATATTCACAGGAATAAACGGACAACGCCACCCGCTCTTCTCTACCAAAGAATACCCCTCCCTAAGACCTCTTTATTTAGGAAGCTTGCGGTGATTTGTCGGTTGATTTTGACCGCATTCAATTCAGCGGCGAGAAAAAAATTGCTTTTCACTGTTAACATCTGTAAAAACCTCATATACCTCAACCTGTTGAGGGCAGTCGTCCGTTAAATCTGTAATAACCCTCGAAAACTTTCACGTGGTTTTTTCTAACCTCAAAACCACACTGAAAAATGTTTCGATTACCACATGTCATATGGGCGGGCTCTCAGAGGGCGGCAAAAAACGTATCAGCTCGCCCGCTGAAAGGTACGTTTTGATTAAAACAAAATAAAACCCTGCAACCGCTCGCCCATTCGAAACGACTGAGCGGAAGCGATGTGATTATAAGCCATGCCACAAGCGCAAAAAGAGATGAGCGATTCACAAAATGCGGAAGACACTTCGCTTCGGATGGGTTCGAGAGGCGCTGCACTCTCGATTCCATCCCCAATTGAAAGCTTTTTCATGTGAGTCTCGGAGATTGATGTAATGAAACAGCGCCCAGAGTGGGTGTCTGAAATTAGATGCAATATTCATGTGAGTTCACGGCAAAGCAGTGATACTGTATGGGATCTTTCCCCGGCGGGAGGCGTTGTCACCGTGTCCTGCGGGAGACTACACCACCGACCGACCGGTGTAGACCACACAGTCGATGCACGGAAAATTCAGTTCTTCGCTCTGAAATATTTGATACTGAAATTTTCCAGACAAGCCGGGCGAAGGCGAGTAGTGTTTTTCCAATTATTTCCCATTTAATGCCGTTTGTGTTTTCAAGCTCCGGCGGTAGATCTTTGCATTCGCCAGGTCCCGCCACACAAAAGGAGCCACCAGAGCGAGACCGATGGCATTCAACCTTGCGAAGGATAAACGTTATTGCGTTTTCTCACGAAACTGCAATCACATCGTCATCGTGCAGAGGGCAGGTACACAACCATACGGCACTGAGAGCGGCGGTGAGAGCGGCGGTGCCCAGCCGGAACAGGAGCTCGCTCCAAATGCAAGGAGGGTATTTGGAAAACAATACCCGTTTTTGGGAAAACAATGGCTAACCAAACATCCTGCAGATAATAATCTTCAATTTTGGTTTCGGTCGTGCTGGGTTGATGGATATGATTTTGTGGAATAGTTTACAGAAGTAACTGCATCCATTCGCTTGCGAAACGCCACCACCGTAACCATGCCCATCAACACCCGCACTAGCACCAGCAGCAGCACCACCACTAAGACCATCAGTGCCTAGCCACAATGGGCGGTGGTGCTGGTGCTGGTGGTGGTGGTGGTGGTGTTTGCGAGTAGGAAACGCCGGGCATAAGGAAACTGCACTCCGAAGGCAGCCTGTAGTAAACATTACTGCGGTCATTTGAATTCTTTGGCAACGAATACTAATTGGAAGATTCTGCAATCCAGTCGACCAGTGCAGTTGCTGTACCTGACTTTGGTCCTGGTAAGTGATATTTACCTTCGCATGTACCCTCTGTCTGTGCTTTGTGCGTCCGTGTGGAAGCAGTTGCAGTAGTAACTGTTGGCTGTTGGTTTCTAGGTCATGTATCATTCAAACGTTGCCGATTGGATAGGCTCACATTTTACGGTCGTTTTAATTAGTGGGAATCCAAGGGACAATTGATGCGAGCTTCAGCATGGATGCGTAGAAACTGAACTGCTTGCGAATTGAATCAAAACACGACCGCAACATAGCGTAGCCTTCCTCCAAATTTGATTCAAATATGCATATGCGTCGCATTTTAAATAGAAACAAATTGTTTGAGTAGATTTGTTTGTTAGGTTCCAATACGTTTTGAAGGCACCACACTTCGTTTATGATGACTTCTGGTTTTTTTTTAAACCTTTATGATGGAAACTATTCATTCACTTTATGGCTGAATCTCTCTATCACACTATTTCCTCTGCTTCTTGTTGTTGTAGCTTTTATTTTGTAGGCATGAGTCTGTGCACAGAACGCAATGCCGTTCATCAAGCTCAACATGGCGGGCTGCCAACACTATCCTCACTTGTGTACAGGTTAAGTGACATACAGCCTCCTTGTGGTGCATCCTGGATAGCTATCAAAACACTCGTTGTGTGGTAAACCAATGTATGCAGTGTCAACGACGAACTTTATAGGCTGCACAGCTGCTTGCACCTGATCGAAGGTTTTCGGATGCAACGCTTAAGATGGCTAGACAACTTAGATCTCCGCCCGGTAAGTTTCGAATCCGAGCCATTGGGACAACGCAACAAAAAAACGGTCTAGATTAAGGTGGCGCACACAATTGGAGAAGGCTCTTAACCAACTTGTACGTGCTAAGTGCAAAAACGGCCGAATTATTCAAACTTGAAAAATTTGAGGTATGACTTTAAGGAAGTTGAGGACTTTGCTTTGGCCAATCGCTGGGTCCTTATTCACCCGGATAGGAAAGGGGAGCGAGCAATACTCTTACGGGTCTTGAAGGGAACCTAGGGATCGGAGATTGGGAAACGAGTTTTAATTGAGTGGAGAAAAATTTTAGAGAGAACTGGTAGCAAGGGTCTGCTCTGTAATGTTTTTCGGAAGACATTATGATTGAGGAAGACTTCTCATTCGTAGGCGTGATCCACTTCAAAAGACCTCAAATAATTGTATGCATCAAGGCCTGCAACCCATGAAGGGTCTGAGCCTAGGTTATTGCTGCCTTCCATTCATGACGGTCCCGAGCACGCTGCTTCCAGAGTACATGACCGTGCTCCCAAAGGTCCGCAATCACTTGGTTTCTCTACCGGATGTTCGCCTTCCAGTCCTTCGAACCCGGAGGCTGCTTTTCAATGACCTAGCTGGTGCGTTCGTGTCCATTACCTTGATTTGCTTAAACCACTGTAGTCGACGGGTTTTTGCCTTTCGAACTACATCCACATTCGACGTCATGTCTTCTGCTCCATTCGCCGTCCTCGCAGACAGGACCATATATTCATTTGCTATGAAAGAGCAATCTGCCTCAGTGTGATATCTAGTTCAAAATCGACGTATTTCCTCCCCTTGTCCAAAGGTTGGGATGGCGCGCACAAGTGGAGAAGAATGATGCATGTTGGTTGATGCTCAGGTCCATCCCGTAGCGTAGGACAAGAAGTAATTTTTATCGTTCTATCTTCCTATTACAAAGGCGTTCCCTTAGCTTTCTTATCAGTTTAGTGGCCCGACAAGATTCAGATCATAGATTGAATCTACTGAACCTTGGCAATCTCTTTTTTTCTCCCTTGATTGGCGCTGCAATCCGCAGTAGACCAAGCCCTTAAGCGACAAGCCTTTCCAACCAGCACGACTTTCTGCCAGCTGCATCCAAATGTGCACACAGTTGTTTGAGGCTCTTCTCCATTTGTGTGCGCCATTTCGTTCGGAGACGTCCTCTGCTACGTTGCCTCAATGGATCAGAATCGAAACTTCTCGGAGCTGTAGTGTCCATTCGCTCAATGTAACAAAGCAATCTTAATCATTGGATCGAGAGTTTCTTAACTGCATGCCCCTGAAGAGCCGATACAATTCGTGGCTGAATTTTCTACTCAAGGTGCCGTCAACGTAAACAGGGCTAAAGATCGAACTTTTCTCTCGAAAAGACTAAGCACTTCTTTATTCACGTTCATTAGAATCTCTGCACTATAGAGCAAGATGGTGATGAGCAACGTGTTGCATTGTATCAGTTTTCTGTTTCGAGAGATGGCTCGGTTAATCTGTTGCCTCTTGAGCCCAAAAACCCAGCGATTCGCAGAAGTTTTCTGCTTGTATATCGGCACTGGGGTTTTTGACTCGGTTGAGCCTAAGTTGGTGTTATTGTCCTTGTTTACTCCAGAGCCTAGGTAGACAATATTCTTGACTTCTTTAAAGTTGTTGCTGTCCATTATGCGGTTCTATCAGAGACGTAGATGCTATGCGCCCTTCTGCGATCACAGCACGTAGACTTTGTTAAGCCCTCATTTACGGTGAGACCCATTTTAGGCAATTTCGTTTCAATACAAACAAGCGCCTTATTGACGGCTCGATGTGATCGCCCAAACACGTCAAGGTCATCTGCGTAGGCACGTAGTTGAACGGACTTTTTGAATATCGCGTATAAGATGATGAAATTTGAGTTTGATACGATCTTTATAAGAGCGACAAAGCCAATTCTGTAGGGTCTAAGAGAACGCGGCTCAGACATATCGTCAGCATCTCGAAAGACGTGGTGACGTATTGGACATGAAACAGAAATCGAATCCATTATCAATGGCGCATGAGTTAGAGCACTCACCCACTAAGCCACCGTATGGCGGAAATGTGGTTATTTTGAAGACAAGGAAAACACTGAGAAAGATATGGTTCAAATTGGTCATTTCCTTAAGACGTCTCGAAACCAACCAATTCAATTAAGAGAGGCTCAATTTAAATTATTTATGTTTCTATCGCCTGAGTTTATGTAGAAAATAAATTTTTTGTCGGATTCTAGTGGATTGGCTATGATCAAGGCGGTGTTTTTGAGTTCGGTTAGAAGTCCGCCGTAGTTTGGACCTGTAACCCCAACGTGTCTTTCGAGAGTCTCACATTCTCCACAAAAGAAGAAACAAATCTCAATCACTGACATCCATTACATTCTTCCACCGTTGTTTAAGGTACATTATTTCTATACTTAAGAGGCATAATCTGTTGACGCTGAAAAGTTTTAAAAGGCTTTACTGATCTCTTCTCCTTTTCGGGACATTGTTTGCCAGCAAAATGACGCCAGACTGCGGAAAGAGTTGCTATAGCGAAGAAGTAACAAGAGAGTTGAGCATTTTGAATACCAGTTGTAGCACTTTATGCACCCCTACGTTTGAGTTATGGGATCTAGTGTATGAGGTATTTACTGATCCGTCCCTTTTTGCCAACGCAGGCTATTTTAATTTTTTACCCAATTTCTCATGCATTCCTTACAATATTTGACTACGTTCAGACTTTTTTCCTGGTTAAGAAGCCGAAATGATATGCGGATTTGATCCTTAAGGCTTCCACCACATTAACATTATAAGCTTTCCTAGGTGAAGGCCAGGTTTTGAGGTGTGTGCTTTGGCTCCTAGTCTAAATTCACTTTTTCTAATGTCTGATTACAGGGACAAGACGGTGCGAATCGATGTCTTAAGTGCACTGGGCTTAGTTTTGACAAAAAGTCGATTTTTTCACTAAAGTCTAAAACTCCAGCGCATCATGTACTCCTTGCACTTAATCCAGTACAAATAAAAGGACTGTATTGTACAGATCACTTTCCCAGCTTAGTATTGAGAACTAAGTGGACAATTTGTGGTGTCATGTGATACATATTCAAAGTTAACTTAAAACTGTTGGCCGCTTGCAGTCTTCGGGCCCGTATCATACTTTCTCAGTCCGTTGTGAAAAAGGAGAAAGCTATGACGGATATCTCTTATCGCAGAACACTCAAAGAAATTCAGTCAAATACTCGCTGTAAAGCTGCCTTTAGTCAATTCTGAATGCCTGAAATTTCAGCTTGGCAATAGGAATCCACACATACACTATATTCATGCGCAAATCAAAAGAAGTCAAACCCTACATCTTACAACTTGAACAAATAAACCGCCCATTCAAAGATGTCGACCAGTCTCTGATAAAAGTCCGACAGGACACACACACACATACCATACACCCAAGCGACTGGTGCACCCAACTTCGTCCTTTTGCTGAAATTAAATCCACACAATCAAGCAGGCATGCTGCTCCCGCTAGGAAGCCGAAAGGGAATATTATATTAATGTACTCCTCATGAGCTGACCGCATAAAGCAAACGGCGTACCCATGTCCGAAGCGCAACGAGTACAACAAAAACCACTTTTCCGAGCGTAAAGCTGCATGCAGACACCCATTGTTCTGTCCGGCAAGGAGTCTCTAGCCCCATCTCCAGTTGGACACAAGAAAAAAGGCAAAAAACAAAAAATATATATACAAAGCGAAGCATCATCAAAAGATGCCCGTCTACGGCGGGGATACGTATCGCGTTGCAAAGGCAACAACAGTAGCAACAAACCGCTAACCACATTCCCCAAGGCACATTAACAAGCGAAATATATTTCTCGGCCAGCAGTCCACAATTTACCCAGCTGCATGCACTGCAGGCCTGCGCCTCATTTTGCCGTCACCGGCAACCGCTGCCGTCCAAATGTTGAACGTTTCGGGATGCGAGGACATTGCGGGAGGACGCCGTCACCCGGATGCACATACTCACGAGCATGCCAAGGCGGTCGCACCGACCAAGGCACAGATAATTCAGTAGAGACTGCCTTCCGAGGGCCCTGAGGTGATGTGTTATGCGCGCATGTACATTTATTTATTATCATCATGCGGGACAACTTGAAACCAGGGCGGTACTCTTCGACTAGGGCGAAGTCTTTTGGTCGCTCGGATCGACCCACAAAGGTACCGAGGCCGTCATGCATTTAATTTGCTCCATGTATTTATTTTGTGGCCACATATAGGAGAAAACTGAAAATTAAGTGGAAAATTATCCTTGAGCCGTGCGTCGGCCATTGAGAAGTGGAGCTTACATGGGCTCTGCTGGCCATGGTACGGGATGACTGGGTGTGTGTAAAGACTGCGCCAGCCAGCCTCACACATCAGTCTAATCTCAAGTGCTTCTGTCAGCAGAGAAGATTGATTCGCCTCGTTGATGTGAAATTTTAAATTATGTACATTTGCTTTTAAGTTTTCACTCTGTGCCAAGGACTGAGAGATGAATGCATGATGGAGAGCGGGGCGGCGAGAAACAATTAGAGAGACTTAAGGTATTGGGATGTTTTTTGCAGACGCCTTCTTGAGTTGTCGAACTTTTACTTTTATTGCGTGGCGCTGTGGTCAACAAGACTAACTTCAAAAATCTCCTCTGTCATGGACATCTGTTTGCAATTCAAGCTTCATATACTTGCTTAGATCAATAAAACACGCGTCATGAACTAGTAAGGAAGCTGCTTCATACAATTTCGAAGCGTGTAGTATGTGAACAGTTTCCACGTGCACTGCATTCGTATGTATGGCGTTTCCTTCTTCAAATTGTATCACAGTCACTTTATAGAGTTGAAAGTAGTTCCTTGAAATATAACCGTTTACTAGACTGAGAGTATGGTTTGGATAAACGAAGACGAAAGGATTCAAAAGCGAGCAATCCTTTGAAGCTGAGGTGACCACATTTTATTGGCAATGATGGCAAAAGGATGCATATGCTGTCACGGTAAGGACAGAGGACATACCTGTTATAGGAAGAAAATGGCTTAATGACGAGGAGAAAATCACGGACTTTGTCTTCTTTAGCACTGAATACCCAGATAATTCTCCCTCAATGGACTTCAATCGTAAGCGAACGATCCTCACAGAGGTACCCATTCAACTGGAATGATTCAACTGAAGTGAATTTTATTACGTTACTCGCCCCCCTTAGGTGCAAGCAACACACAATATTTAAAACATATATACATTGAAAGCGATGATTGCTTCTACTTCTTGTGGCCCTACAGTCCGCGGTGGATCTGGGCCACAACCAACATGCCTCTCCAGCCATCACGATCTTTCGCTAGTTGCCTGCGGCAGCGCACTCCAAGTTGTCCCAATGCCTCAATTTCGAAGACTTTTTGGGCCGGAGCAAGCGTTGTTCCGAAGACGCTTTACCAGGTCCATGTCGCTGTACCATAGAGTTCGTCGTTAAATCTTCTCCTCCAGATGCCATCAACGCAAACATGACCAAAAATTGCACGCAAAACTTTTCTCTCCAAAAGACTGTGGGCTTCCTCATTCACTTTTAGTAGCGTGCAGGTTTCCGCGCCATAGAGTAGGACAGGGATGATCAAGGTGTTATACAAAGTAAGGTTAGTCCTTCGAAGGAGGGCTTTATTACTTAATTGCCTCTTGAACCCAAAGAAACAGAGCTTGGCAAGAGTGATTCTTCGTTTGATTTCGGTACTGTTGTTATTGTCCCTATTTACCGCGGAGCCAAGGTAGACGAAGTCCTTGACTACTTCGAACTGTCTGCTGCCCAGTCTGACTTTCTGCCCGAGACGTCGATGTTGTGCGTCCTTCTCTGATGACAGCATGTACTACTACTCCTAGACAGTATGCTAGTCGCTTCTACTTCAATGGCAGCAAACGCCTCATTGACGGCTCGCTGTGTTCTTCCAACGGACTTTTGGAAGATCGTGCCTCTGGTGTTGACTTGTGACTTACGCACGATCTTCTCAAGAACGATGTTGGAAAAGTCACATGGCAGTGGGTCGCCTTGTGCAAAACCTTTTTTGACACTGATGACAATGTCATGAAATGAGTTGTGCAACACATTTGTCACATGGACTATTTGACTAAGAGCATATTGAAGGACTCACATCTTTTTTTCACAGGGTGATGTCCATGTCTGGAAACACGTTTTCGAATTGACTGGGACTGACTGGGAAGTTTTGAAACATACAGCTTGCAACCCTTTGATTAAAATTTCTTTCCGTATCTACAGAGCATACTTAATGTTAAAAAATTGGCCAACCAAAAAGCCGTTTGAAATCACTTCACCAAGTTTTTCGCTGATAAACCCTAAGGTTTCTGATTTGATGGATTTATAAAATTACCTGAAAAAAAGCAAGTGGTCGCAAGTAATAAAAGCTGATTGGCAATTGATGGATATTGGATCTAAGTATAGATAATTATTTTTAAAAATTTTTATAAGCTTATTGTTTTTCTACCAACGTTATAATATTGCTGGGCTTCTGCTTTCAAATTTGTGAAAGTTAAGGCTTTGATGACTAACTAAATATTACACCGTTCATATCTCCAATATTTTCCATAAGCTCTTTAAGTCGTATTCTTGGAATTTATAGCATTTACCATACAAGCAAATATTGGAAACAAAGACTTAAAATTGGAACTTTTGGTCAGGTTATAAACAAACAAACAAATACGTAGCTCCACCACATATGTTCATCAATCGACAGATATTTGAACAATTTAATACTTTCCTTCAAACTTGATTCAAAATATCGTAATGAACCTCCTCTAAAATTAAGTTAGTTTTTGAGGAGATATTTCGGTAAAACAAGTACTTTTTGGGTTATTTTCCAAAAACGGTAAGACACTAAATTTTGAAGAAGTCTTGGTAGCGTTAGGATAATATCAAAACGGTGTAAACATTCGTTGAGGAATCTCCAGATATCGCAAATGTTTTCCGTACACTACTCTTTCACCTAGTTTCAGGAGTTTTATATATACTGGGTGATTTTTTAAAAGCTATAGGAAAGTTTTTAAAGAAAAAACTATAAAATTCATAAGACCGAAAACTGAATCGATAGTACGGTCTATATAATTAAGTGTTTGAAGATTATTTCATGCAAAAGTTGACACTGACTGCGCCTCAAATTGTATATCCACGTAGTCCAATTTTGGCATACTCATTCGAACATTTCGGCCGGTATCTCACGAATAAATGCTTCAATATTGTCTTCCAAAGCGACAATTGAAGCGAGCTTCTATACAGAGAAGCATGGGTATTAACATAGTCCCGCAAAAAATAGTCTTAAGGCGTTAAATCACACGATCTAGGCCACCAATTGACCGGTCTCGAATGTGAAATAAAATGTTTACCGAACTAGCCTCTCAATAAGTCCATTGCCTGCCTGGCATGTGGCACCGTCTTCTTGAAACTACATGTCATGCAAGTCAAGCTCTTGCATTTTGTTAAAAAGAAAGTTGGATATCATTCCACGGTAGCGCTCACCATTCACAGTTACGTTACGATTCGCTTCATCTTTGAAGAAGTGCTGTTCAATTATGCCACCAGCCCATAAACCGCACCAAACTGTGACTTTTTCTGTATGCATTAGTAGCTGATTTTCACTCCAAAATCGACAATCCTGTTTATTTACGTACCCATTGAGCCAAAAATTAACTGACCATAAAATGGAAAGAGCGCGCGATGAACTTTCTTAACAGAGCACGCATTTTGATAATAAAATTCAATAATTTGCAAGCGTTGTTCGTTTGTAAGACGAATCATGGTGAAATTATAAACCAAACTGAAGTTGTTTGACAGTGAAACAAAGCACGAAACGTGCGTCAGCTGTTCAGACCATGACCGCCACGGTTAGCTTGCACATTATCTAACCTAGAGATCCAACTTTTAATGGCCTTTTCCAATATTTGTGTCCTTTTATCGGCAGGAATGCAGCGAACGTTGTCTTTCAAGTAATCAATCGTTTCGCAGTTATCGGCTCAGACAAGCGACTTCACATAGTCTTGCAGAAAATAGTCAAGCGGCGCGTAGTCGCACAAACTTGGAGGAGAATTCAAGGGTCCGCAACAAGAAACAATGCGGTTACCAAACGTTTCCTTCCCTCAATAAATTAATTGTGGCACTATCCTTGTGACACTTTGCCCCGTCCTGTCCCCCCGAAACTACAGCTCCTGCACCTCATGGTTGTTCAACTGATGAACAAAAAAAGTCAGTAATCATTGCTCTAAAGCGGTCACCTTTGACTGTAACGTTGTGGCCGGTATCGTTTTCAAAGAGGTACGGACAAATTATTTCTTCTTCATTTTCTTATGGCGCTACAGTCCGGGGTGGACATGGGCCTCAACAAACATGCTTCTCCAGCCAGAACGGTCTTTCGCCAGCTGCCGCCAGTTGCGCACTCCAAGTTGGTTGAGGTCCTTCTCCACTTGTGTGAGCCATCTTAGCCTGGGCCAACCTCTGTTGCGTTGTCCTAATGGCTCATATTCGAAGACTTTTCGGGACGGAGCAGTGGTGTCCATACGCTCTACATGACCTAGTCATAGACAAATTATCTCACCACCCTATAAATCACACCAAACAGTCAGTTTGTTGTGGATGTTATGGTGTCTCAACATACAATAGAAGATTATCACCACTTCTCAAATACGGCAGTTTTATATATTAACGTCTTCGTTCAGGAAGTGAGCTTCATTATTTAACAAAATTATGAAAATTAGGTTCTACGGCAACCTCCGAATGCAAAGCCTCTCATATCATACAGATCTGGCTCACACGTAACCATGGGCGCTCTCTATGCTTAGTCAGATTAAGCAGAAGAGACGCACTAATAGTATTACTTCTCTATATGAATAAGGACCCACGAAGGGGTTAAATTTCTTCAGCGATCTATGCTATCTGGGCTCAACAAGCAGCTATCAACTCCTCAATTTTATAAAAGAAAAGTTTAGCTGGTTTTAGGTTTAAAGAAGAAGAATCTTTACTTCACTTGATATCACAATTTGGCCTAAGTAGGTCTGAGCTTGCACAGTCCGACGACTCTGCATACAATGTACAAAATCTTGAGGAAAACTGATTAAAAATCACTGTCTTAAGTGACATTCCCTGCAAAGTAGCACAACAATTTTATTGTCAGACATATTTCAAACAACAAGTCCCAAACAATCTTTTATGTGTTCACATTTAACGAAATCGCTACTCGCTAACATATTTATGTCCCTCATCCAAAAGTCATATTAATTAAGAAAACTATTAACCTCGTCCCGTGACTCCCGGCAAATGGAACTCTCAAAACACCTCACCGAACTCAATCAAACGCTCGTGTGTCATAACATAACAGCGGAGGCAAAGGCACAAAAGGTCACACACAAGCGGCACAGAAACTATCATAAAAATAAAAACTTACATAAACGATAAAAACGAAATAATTTATCAAAAAGTCTATGATAAAACTTAATTGCTCAGAATGAATGAATTTCATCTGCCGCGGGGAGTTTTGGAAAAAATTAATTATTCGTTTATATCGCCCGCGTGGAACGAAACTTGGCGCTGTTATCCTTGGAAAGTTTCACTCCGACCACTGAAACAGGAGCAGCGCTTGCGATTTCTGCATCGATTAAACAGATTCTTTCACCACTAAATCCTTTTATTATCACCCATTTATTAATTTATCTCTTTCAATCATATGTTCCAGAGTCGAGTCAAAACAAAAATGCGGAGAAGGCAGAAGAGAAACAAATGAACAGCGACAAAGGGAAAACAACATGAAATGGCTTCAAGTCATAAACGAAACAACCTTCTTTTTTGTCGTTCGCGGCATGAATCATGTCCTCACATTTTTTTATTGTCAACAAAAGCGAACAATAACACGTGACGGCAATATAATATCCTGGACGCAATTAGCGCGCGTAAAACACTGAAGGACTACATCCGCCGAAGGAATTTATCAAAAACATATTCATACACATGCATGCATGCAGGGATGTGTGTGTGTGTGGCAGTGGCCACTAGATTTATGAGACTTTGTCATGATATTCCAGAGTAAAGCGGACGTGGAGCGCTGTGTCTTCACAGCACCGTCCACCGGTCGTCGCACAGTCAATCAAGCGAGAAATCGCAGTCACTTACTGCATTAACTATGATTAATTATTCGAAATTTCATTCGGAAACTCCTAATCAATCCTGCCAATCAAAATCACAAAATCAGAGCCACGGCGACGAGCAGGGCGAAAAGAAAACCCAAAACTCAATCATATTCAATTTCTCTCATGAAAGCAATTCGATTGCTCGTCCTGTCTTAATTATTCACCGCCCATTTCTGTTTTCCCTCACCTCACAAACCACCCCACTCACCCAGCGCCCACATCGCACAACATTCAGAACCTGGCGTATCCAGGAGCGCTTGTTTGTTGAACTCAGACAACCGGGGGGCTGAGTTTTGCCAGAAATCGTGCCTCAATTAAACCGAAAACTCATGACGAAAGGGCTCCTTCCTTCCCTGTCCCGAAAAGCTAATCAATTACATTCAATTAATGTAAAAATAAACAAAACTTTTTCCGTTCGAAGCCACCGCCCCTCACATCGGCCCGACGACGAGGGTGTCTCGAACTCATTCCCGGCCGTGCCGTGGTGTATGGGGCGGCATGTGCCCTCGTGTTGGATTGACGTTATCATCTCTGTAGCGCAGGCAGTCAGCAGGATGTTTGCTCTGTTTGCTCTTCGTGTGGGCCATGGGTGGCGGTGGGTTGGCGGGGCAGAAGGTATCCGCCACAACATGGTCACACAATTGCAGTGGCATAACGAAGAAATGAAAAGCAAATAAAGGGAAAAAACAATCACAAGCCACCCCAGCATAGACCATCTCATCCCGACCCACCCGTCAGGCAATCGGCAAGTTTCATATTTTTGGGAATTTCGTGATTTAATCCCAGGGAGGAAAAATCATCAACATCATCAGAGCCGATTCGTTTGTGGAGTGGGTCGCATTTTTCTATTCTATTTCCTCTAGCCAAACACCGAGCCGGGTGGGCGGAGACTTGGCGACTACCTTTCACTCCTGGTGGCGGCCTACAACAGTCAAAGCAACAGAGCGACAGAAACAAAGCTCCACAAAGGGAGCAGCACTAAATTGGGAATCACAGTGTGCCACCTATCATCAGACCGCTCTCGTGGTTGAGCTGAAGGAATTGGAAAAGGATAACAGAAAATTGGCAACAAAATAAAACGAAACAGGATCGAAACGAAACAAAAACATGAACTTCGCCTTGCGTGATTGGAATTCATAAATGTACGCGGTGCGGTGGCTGCCGGGGGAACTGAGTGAACGCCAGCACGTGATGATGGTGGCCGGGCCACCCCCTCCCCGCCACATTAGAACCAGTTATCGCTCCTGTGAGTGTTCGAAGTCGAGAATGGTGTGTGGCTGCAAGGGTGATTAGGTGTAGGGACAATAGATTGAAAGGAGAGAGTTTCCCCACATGCACAATGGCGTAGGAGGTGTCCAGACTCGAATATCGATAGCTATTAAGTGCAACACCTATTCGGTCGTCTGCTTGATCCGCTGTAGCGTAGGTATTCCGTCGGGGGATTTATTTCAGATTTCTGGCAACGTCCTGTGAAGCAGCCACTACTTGGCAGGACCACAATATTCCACATGCGGAAAAGGCTCGCATATTTATGGGGAGGTTAGTCTTTGCATTCCGAATTAACACGTCAACGTGCTGCAGCGCACATTCTCGGCGCTGCCACAAGTATTTTCTCACGGATGCGATCCGAGAAGGTTATAGGTGAGACGGTGTGCTGGGTAGAGTGTGAAAGTCAATGATTTGATGGGAATGGAATTTTTCAAAGGCATTTATTCAGAGACGGTTGGACAGGAGTAAGTGGTACTGGCCATTGAATGTTAACAAAGGGAAATGCTTCCTGTGCAGTTTGTCAGAAAGTTTGTGGAATCCTGTCGGCTAATATGACGTTCAAAGCTTGTTGTTGTCTGATCAAAAGATGATACGTATCAGGCGGGGAGATATTTCTGCATAGCGCACTGCTAAAGCGCCATAAAATTCACGAGATATGTGTCTTAAACCGGTCTTATGGGAAACAATTTTTAAAGTGAATTCTGAGAATAAAGGCACTTCTAAGCCGGTTTTCGTAGGAAGTCTGTAATTTACGTGAATCGCTAGTCATTGTCCGCCAAGGAATTTCAAAATAAACTTTGTATCGGCATCATCGGCATCAAATAGGGAGTCGAGTGGTTCTCAGTACAAGCGGAATCCGAAATATAGGAACATTTTTATAATTAGGGTGGGAAAAAGAGGACTATCGAGTAATCGGACAAATCCTTTACATTCGTAGCAAATGCATTTTTGGGAGACAGTCAATGTCATGCACATAGCCACACGAATTTAAGTTTGTTTGACGTTTGACTTGTCAAAAACTTGAAAAAAGCCAAATGTTGTAAAGCTTAACTTGTGGCTTGGGCACAAAACGCTTGAAATCTTCTTCGAATCTGAGCCATTGGGACAAGGCAACAGAGGACGGCCTAGGCTAAGGTGGCGCACACAAGTGAAGAAGGACCTCAACCAACTTGGAGGGCGCAACTGGCGACAGGTGGCGAAAGATCGTGCTGGCTGGAGAAGCATGTTTGTTGAGGCCCATGTCCACCCCGGACTGTTGGGCCACAAGTAGAAGCAGAAGATGTGGCCTTGGCAACATGAATGGTCAAAAGAGTACTTTATGCGTGTTTCTTCCTTTTTCAGTGAGAAATGGTTTCAACTTTTTCTTTGTCGTTTCAAACTTCTGCAGAAGTCATTTTGAGGGAGACCAGGTCAATTAGTGTACGGTAATATGTTATGAGACCCATAATGGCATTCTATCAAAACTAACAAGACAGAGTGAGCTGTGGCAAATTGCTTTGGTTGTAAGACAATTTCGACCCGTTTAAATGCAAGTCATTATTAAGAAACGTTCTTAATGAAGGACCCACGCACATTGCTTGTAACAAAAACTTTGGGTTTGTCATGGTCTACGTATACATCGACCCTGCAGTACAAAGATATAACCTTTACTAACAACAAATGTAGAGTTACTGTAACCAATCTCTGTTTCATCGGACTCAAGGGTACTAGAAACCTAACTCAGAGGACCACCCTGGCTGTGTGTGGCCTTATGACACAGAAATCCCGACCTTATCAAGAGCAGATAAGAAGGTCTTTTCAAAAAGAAGCGTGTGTTCGATTTCTTGAGGAGAAGAAGTTTCAACGGCCAACTCTATATGCTTAGAAAAGACCATGCAGATCTGTGGAAAACACAGCCGAGTGCGAAGAGTCCATGTCTAGGATATCACACATTAGTAATTTATGTGAGAGCTTTGGGACAGCTAGCGATTGAACGTGTTACCTCGAAACCCATGTTGGTCAAGGCCCTGGTCCACCCCAAAGAGAAAGAAGAAGGAAGTCACTCGTTGTGTCAAGTGGTTCTGTATGTGAACACCCTAATGAAATGTTTGTTCAGAATCTGACCAAAGCAACAAACTACAGGAATATTATACACAGACTTGACCATTTGCAGTGGCAATTAAAATGAAGATTTTTCAACTTTGAGAATCTCTATTTTTTAGAAACCCTTCTAAAGCCTTGGTTCTTGTTCAACCTTTTTGAAAATTAGATTAATAGGGTTCATGCAATGCCCGCGATGGTAAAACATTTTGCCTCCAAGTCTTGACATCTCCAATTGTATAAAGCCAAAGCCATGCGTAGCTTCAAAATTAAATCTCATTTGGAACATCTGCATATTGAAGGTTGGAATGGACAAGGTAAGTAAAAGATAACAAATGTTGGCAAATAGTGAATTAATAATACAGCAGATTCCAGGATGAAGAATTTCTCCGTATAGGCAAGTTTTCTCCTTGAGCTAGATCTCATCGTTTCGTATGTTTACAATAATTCGGTAACACTACAGCCCACAAGGGACCAGGGTCTAGCTTCTTCCGCATTGTACGTAATATTCTTCTCTAACGAGTGAATGGGACGTACTGTTTGAGCTCAAATTTGAGAAGCCTTTCATAGACAATTAGCTCCTTGAGTGTTGTCAGTAACTCAAAAGAGGTAGTGTCGTGAGAAATTCGAGGTATTCAGTCCAGGAATCAAATTTAAGTGGACTCAAACTAATTACGAGCTGTGCCACGGCGACAATCATTTTTTCGTAAAATCGTATTAATGAGAGCATGTTTCATCTGAACTTTAAAAAAGGAAGCATGATGATATATGAAGTCGTGAAATTATCTGTTTCATTATTCTCGATCTCTCAAATACACACCATTCTATGATGCATGTTATCTGCTACTAGTTACATGCTTGTGGTGTATTATATCCTTTCAGAACGTGTGGCTATTGCCGTTTTCACACATCTTCCCGTGTGTTATTGTGTTCTTCAAAGGTTAAAATCTTCAGTGTGTACTGTGATCGTGTTCTCGAGTTCATATCTGAGTAGTGATGTTCTGCAACGCCTGGTTGTTTAAAGCACTGATCTAGCTCACTCTACTTTCCTTAACAAAATGTAGTTTCACAATTTGTAGACCACCTGGACCATCATACAGCGCTCATACACGTGTTCGAAAAAGTGGCAGCAAGTGTTTTTTTCGGGTTGCATTGTGCCCTTGTTCGCATTCGGCGAGAACATCCTTGTATGTTTGATGCTTAAAGTATGATGAAGATAAAAACATGATGAAAGTAAGATGGCAAAAAAAGAAAATTTCTGAAATGGTTTCAAAATACAATTATACATGACTTTTTGCCGTGCACATATCACCAAGCCACTAGGAAAGTTTTAGACATGAAGTTCTCCCTTTTTTTTTTTGTTTTTTGCAATTTGTGTTTATTAAATTCATGTTACTTACATGCTAGACAAAATTACTTAAAGCTAGCTTAATTAGGTGAAATATGTTCTTAGCTCCTCTTACTGACCCTATGCTAAGTTCAGTTAATCCCAAGTTAATCTGATCTTAACTTAATATTTATTTGCCTTTCGGCTTCTGAATTTATTTATTTTTTATCTAAATCTTAAAGTTAACTTACATTATAGACCAAGAAAATTTAAAAAAAAAACTTGGCTAAGAGATCTCAATTTTTTTTTAAAACTAACTTAATCTACCTTAAAATAACTTAAACTAACCTAAGAATATAAAGTATGTAAAGATACATTAAACCATGTCCGTAACATGAAGTTCTCTGTGCACCTGCATTTGCATTTTTTTTATGCAAGCAAGCTTAGGAAGGACATCAGACATGAAATTTTCCTAGAATTAATCGCCCGGAGTATCTGAAATCGCGCTATGTTGGGATTACGTTCTCTTCAACGGATAGGTACATCAGTCTTAAAATCAGACGTCTGGCGTCTCATCCAGTGTCGAAGAAAAGCCGAGACACATACATTTTGTGAAGGAAGTGATGCATTCCAAGACCAAGTTAGTAGAAGGCCATGTTTAAATTTTCCATTACAAATTAGCTTTTGGAAGAATGTGACATCTGGGCTTCGGCACACTTTTTTTCGTGTTTGTGAAATTTTGGATGGCCATTGGCAATGGTAAATGGCTGATGGACTGTTTAAGTATGATTGAGATAAAGAAAAACATTTTTTTTTAATAAATCTTCTTGTCTAGTTATTTCCTCACAAAACATTACATTTTCATTACCACTCAACTCTGTTAGGCAATTTATTAGTCACCAAGTCAAATTGTGATTTAAAGGCTCTCCTAAAGCTCTGTCTTTTGAACGATATCCAATCTGCATTTGTTAAAATATTTGCCGGTTTCTCCTACAATGTACTACATGGCATTGAATCAACTGAACCCCAACAAAGGGTTACCAAACGAGTCGAATTTCATTGATCAAAATTCTCCTCGATCATGTACAATCGATCAAAATGCACATCTGTCGCGAATACCTGTTAGACAACCTTGTAAAAGTGACAAGTTGCTAATTGTACGAATACAACAGAGTTAGTCAGGTGCAATTGATGCTATGGAATCTCAATTCAGTTGTCTCCGCACAATGGACTGGATAGGATGTTTCATTTTTCTTGCGCTCTTTGGTGCAGCAGTATTCGATGCAGTGCAGGCTGAAGAGCAGAGTGGGTTACTTAAAATATAAAAAATCAAAATCACATAAGATCATATCTACAGAAGTTCTCTTCACCTTTAGTTCGACCTACTTACTACATCGCAAATGGGAATCCCACATTTCAGAATGAATTTTCATTTATGGCAAGTATTCAATCTTTCAGCCAATTCTTTACACTTTTGAACAAAGTATATAATTTTTTTAAGGCCGCACTTGGATGGGTGGACAGCGTTGCGGGGAGAACGGATTATCTCTGCGGGGGAATGCTAATCACACCTAATTTCGTTCTGACAGCCGCGCATTGTACACTCTTAAACCGGTTGGTTAGTCACCGTCATTAATATTTGCTCACACATGAATGGTGTTCGAATGATGTCATTTCAGGAGACTGCCAAACGTGATTAAAATCGGCGGCAATAACTTGGATTCTGGCGGCGATAATGAAATTCACGAGATCAAAAAACTTTTTGTGCACCCCGAGTTCAATGGCAGGCAAGCTTACAATGATATAGCACTGTTTCAACTTCAGATGCGGTCAAAGTAAGTGATTGAGAGATACACTTGTGTGTGGGTGTGTGTTTAGTGTTGGCATGTGTGAGGAAATTAGTTCTACTAAATTAATTTTATTCCGGAAATTGATATGCATAGATGGAAATTTGTTTAAAGTCTTAACGTACTTACATTTCCACAGTGTATATGAGTAAGATGAAAACTGGGTAAATGATTTTAAAAAAGAGAAGAAACAACATTTCTGCATAAAAGTGTTTGCAGTGTAGAGGTTTAGCAACAGCTCCGAGGTGGAAAAATCGGCTTTAGACATCTCTCAGCTTCCAATCGTAAAGAAACAAATTTCCTTACTTTCGAAGAAATCCAAATTTCTTTAGCCAGATGGAGATTGCTTGCTGAGTCACTCCCAACGATTCCGCGAGTTTAGTTTGCATTTGGCACGAATCTAGATCCAGTAAAGCCTCCAATTCCTCATCTTCAAACTTTTTGTCTCCGACGTTAAAACCACCACACTTGAAGCGTCGAAATCGCTCTCTGCATGATTTAGCGGTCGGATAAGATTCACCATAAACATCTGCAAGCATTCGATGGGCTTCAGCTGAACTTTTCTACCAATTAAAGAAGAAAATCAGAACTCACCGCAATGATGTTTACTTAAGGCAAATTCGAACATTTTTGAGTAGGCAAAAAACAATGGTGTTGTCTAAAACAGGGTCTGAAGCTTATTTATTATTGTCGACAAATGCCACACCTTTCAAATGAAGTAGGCATTCGCTTCCAAGTTTAGACACAACTTGCAGGTGGCGCCATCTTTTAGAAAACGGAACGAATTAATTTATATCCCCAAATTACTATGAATACTTTTTATGAGGACACTGGTTTGTTGCGCGACCTTTAGTTGTGTTAGTGATGGATCTTCTTCGAGAATTTGGTTTTTCACTTTTAATCATTTTCAGTTGTCCAGAAGTTAATTTGTCTTTCAAATCGAAACTTTGCTTTTAAACCGAGCAGCTCATTTCTGACACACACTATAAGCTATATAATGGTGACGATGAGTATTTATTTTTCAAATTAATTCCTCGCAGAAGCAATTCAGCACCTCTTTCCAGTTGCTGACTACACTCAAAGACTAATAATTGTCAATGAAAATCTCGCCGTTCGGAGTCGGTAAAAAGCTGTAGGTCGTTGTTACAGAAGCTGGGCTCTGGTCCCTTATGGGCTACAGTACCACTCAATCATTATTATTACAAAAGTAATTTCCTTTAGCATGCAACCCAACAATTATTAAATCCAAAACGACATTGATTTCCAACGAATATTTGGGATGGTGTTGCACTGGAACACCACTTAAGTTTCTCCTTCTTATTCCGGAATCTCACTCTTATGATATCCCAGATATAAATAATTGTCTGGGTGTGTCCCCATATAATGTGATTAAAGCGGTGATTTTCAATTTCAGTAAGCCCCCGATATGCCTATGGACTCTGCATACGCTTCATTCAAGTAACGTGACTGCAATTGGATACGGAGCAACAATGTTTGGTGATTAATTGAATATCCCTGCAATTTTCGATATCAGTAATGTAATCCCTTTTCAGCGGGTTCAACTTTGACTTCACTCCTAAAGGCCGACTTGTACGTCTCCCCCGAAGAAGAGTGCAAGCCGTACTTTCGACGTCAAAGAAAGTTCCAGTATGGAATATTGCCTTCGCACATATGCGCCGGTGACCCCGCAGGCAGACGAGACACTTGTCAGGTGCGTGGAAACTCATAAACCTTTGCAATTAATCGAAAACTCACTGTTTTCAGGGAGACTCCGGAGGTCCTTTGCTCTTAAAGTTCAATGATACAATTTATGCTGCTGGTATCACATCAACTGGACAGGCCTGCTACGGGTTCCCTCCGGCTGTCTACACTCGAATTTCATCATTCATCGGTTGGATAGATGGAATTATTGCTGAACAGGGGTCAACGCAAAGGAAAGTGTGTTCATGAATTTGGGAAAGAGAAGACGCAGTGAAAAGTTCATCCAAATTTGAAAATAAATAAGGTTCTATTCAATTTGTTTTTTTTTTTTTTTTTGAAATCTTCGTTGCGAGTCGAGTCTCTTGTGTCAGTGGTTGTAGAGGAATAAAATCACATCGACAATTGAAAGATAGTAATAATAATTGAGTGGCACTACAGTCCACAAGGGAGCTTCTACAACAACTACTCGTGTTGTCGTGTCGTGTGGCTACTGTTCTCTCACGAATAGAAGGGACCTAAAGTTTGTTGGCGACTCCGAACGGCGAGTTTTGAGAAGCTTATCATAGGCAATTAGTACTCTTTGAGTGTTGTCAGAAATTCAAAAGAAATGGTGCCGCGAAAAATACGGGTTGTCACGTCGGGGAATCGAACATAGACTTTCTGCGTGGCGGTCGACGCACTTATCACTACGCCACGGCGACCACATTGAAAGATAGTATGGAAGAGATAAGTATGGCTCTCAGTCATACTCTCAGTTAAATAATATTACAGAGGCGACTTTACTGTAAATAGGCTTGAAATTATAAGTCCATTAGTTTTGAGGAGATTGAAAATTTTGGTTATTAAGGCATTTCAGACCACAGTAGATAAGCGCGATATTGCCGCTAAACTTGCAAGGCAGGGATCAAAAGAGGCACTCAAAGAGCCCGAACCCTCCATGAGGCTGCTTGCGTCCTTGGTTAGGACTTCAGTCGACGGTTGCGTCTCTCTACAAACAACCAGAGATGACATGATAGTGCAGGTTGCTGGGTAACCAGGTGCTTACTCCCAAACGTCAGAAAGAGATCTCCGATTTTTCTGTTATCTCTAGATTGAAAAGACTGCAAACGACTTGTCGGCGTACAAACGCTTACCTTCGCTAAGCACGTAACTGTGTTTGGGCTTATGCGACGTCTGTAGAAGAGGTAAAGACATTACAGAGCACATTCTCTGTCAATGCTTTTTCTCGGTTCAGGTGGTAAATGTTTAGCGCTAATCTGGTGGGAGCTGAAAATCTAGGAAACCCGTTTTATCAAAGATGCGCTTGCTGCTTTTTCCACGGTAATTCATACTGAGAAAAATTCAAACTAAGTAATTTATTCATTGTCTGCAAAATGTTATACCTTTATATACACCTATTCATCTGTCCTTCGCTTTCCAATAGTAAGCTTCTTTAGCTGGGATAGATTTATTTGGTTCAGCTTGGTTGCTTGATGTGGCTCTACGCACTGGTGGCGTAGAATTTTTTTTTACTTAAATTCAGTACTTCTCGACGCAAACCTGCAGACATTGCCTCTGCAAATTCCCTCACCTTGTCTATCTGGGAAGGACTCAGGTCCACTGGACAGTCATACACTACGATTGGGAAGACTAGGACCGTATAGCAGTCGTCTCTTTGATTTGACTTATGTAAGACAACCGAACTGCTATACAGACGACATCCCTAGTTTTTGACAGACCCAAACTTGTGTGGATATTATCATACTCGTATTTACATCTATTGCCATATTCTTACTGGTTTTACATAATGTCAATATATCGTACTACACTCTTTCTAGTTATAAGCTGCCTAGGTGGGTCCAGTCCGAACTTACGCCAGTCTTTGTTCATATTCTGTATTGAGTTATAGGATGGTTTCAAATTTCTGGTAATTAATTTTCAACTCCCAGTAGTTGCAAAATCTTTGGATCTTCTTCAAGTCCCTTTACAAGAGGATTTTAATAACCTCAATATTCACCGTAGTGCTTTGAGCGATCCAATCGCCCGCGTACACGACCATGTACTGAGTGGAGTCCATTTCTTCACTGCTTAGATAATCAAAATTTTTGGTGAGCTTTCCGCATCGTTCCGGAGCCCAGTTTTTTTTTTTTGTGTTTACGTGGGTCGAAACCTCGTTGTTACTTTTAAGAACAAACTCATCTCGAGTGATGGGAGGAGCAACACTGAGCTTTCTTGTAGGTTTAGTCAAAATGGATCAATTTTGAAGCAGCTTGGTAGATCAGTAATAAGGAAAGCCGCTTGCTGTCAAAACCAAATTATTGGTTCTCAACTCAGTGCTTCTTACAACTCTCCCATATGGTCATGCAATGTTATAATGACCAAAGAACTAAGATCGTAAATACAAGTTGCTAAGATGAGATTTCGCCGTGTCGGTGAGGGAGTTACTTGCCAGGATAATTCGAGAAACGCGATGGTTCGGTGGAAAGTCAATGTTGAGCAGCTACTTCCTCGGCCGAAAAGGGCTATGTTTCCTAGGTCTGGCCACTTGGTACAGATGTCTCCTTCATCACTACTCCCGAGGCGTGCCTCAGATAGGCGACCACTTGGCAGACCTTGGGCATGACGGTTAGATCGTGTACATACATTCTCGTGGTTGCGCTTGGGAATAGCTACTGATGAGTTAAAGTTGATGGAATCAAGCCTGGTGGTTTTTCGCGCGTGCATTGTCTCGCAACTTCTTCAGTGGAACATGCGAGTTAACGATGATGATGACTTTACCTGTTACCATGTTACAGATCGCGCAAAGCAATTATTCTCTCCGCAGAAGATTGGACTTACTGCTTATTGACGACTTACAGCCAATTCGTGTGGAATCAGTACTCTTTCAGTGTCGTCAGTTTACTAAAAGAGGTGGTGTCTTCAAAAACTGTCTTACTCAGTCCAGGAACGAAACCTGGTACATTCGCCGTATAGATCGATGCACAAACCTTCCAATCCTCGCCTACATTCAACAAATAATGTGCATATGTTACATCAAATTCAAACAGTGCTAAAAAGAGACAGACGTATCAAAGATAATGGAAAGTACTCAGGAGGCGTTCACAACGGATATTACTGCCGACGAAATAGTCCCTCTCTCATCAATACTGCTTACAACACAGCACTCATCACTTATATGATTTGCGATTACTTCTCAATCCATATGCCATACAAATTTACCGTGAAACGCCAGACAATCGATTCTACGTCCACTCCCGCCCGAAATGTTGTCTGCTTCTAAGAAATCCGATTTTATTACAAAACAAAAATACTTTCGAAAAACACACACAAATTATCCTCTTGTTTGACGATTGAAGAACACTTCAGCCAGCCAGCAGCTCGCAAGACAGCAAACTCCCCCTGGTTACGAGTTCCATCATCTGATTCCATCCTGAGATCATGGTTCCTCAAATATCCGGTGCAAATAAAGGTCATGACGTCGTTGAAATGAACGGAAATTAAGAGATTTATGTGCACTTAAGTATCGACGCTCCCGACCCCCCACGCACGAGTCAACCGTCCTCCGCCGCCGTTGGTCGGCATCGTCGCCCTTTTGACATTATTGCGTTTCGTTCTCTCCCAGCCGAGGAATTTAAAAGGAAGTTAATACCGGAAAACTGTTCATCTTAATTTCTGGTAACTCCAGAGCGAAATCCTCTTTAGCGCACGAGGATAATTCGGGCTTCTCATGAACCAAACACTAATACGAGTATTAAGTGGTATCTTCTAAGAATACATTTCCGAAATTCTCTAGCGGATTATCCTCGAACAAGCTCCTCAGGCTGGAGATGGAGGAGAGCATGTAGCGCCAATGTGCAGGCACCAAATGAAAATAATAACAATAACTAAATAAAATATTATCCTGCAAAGGGTGCAAACAGAAAGGACTACAGCGACCTAGTCACCATCGCCAACCTAATGTTCTTAATGCTCTGTCTGGAGCCGGTGCAAAATGGAGTATTACCTCGTGCACATGGTAGCAGGAGTAAAGTCGAAAATTTACTGCACTTCTAGCACACACCAAGGAGGGGGCTGCCGTTTCCCCTCCTACCTCACTCACCTTTTGCACTTTCTGAGAAGATTAGCCTAACGAAGCTGCAGTGAGGAAAGTACACAGATCACAGGATTCTCCAGCGACTCCATCATTGGAAACCGGGAGCAGGGAAGGCGAAACATTTTCGGTTCACGTTTAATTACCATCACATAAGTGCTCAACTTGGCCCCCCAAAAAGGGTTACCCAGAAACTAAGGGTAGATGTCCCCAAGTTGCCCCCCTCCCCCCATCGCCCCTTTCGAATATCTTCTTTGTTCACTGCTTCTACATGCCGGTAAGACAGCATCGATGCGGCGGTATATACACATAGGTAGACCTGAAGTCTTTCTTTTAAGGATTCCTGACTTGAACACATTCCAGGCTTGTACGGATGTATCAGAATGTAAGCTGCGAAATTATTCACTCAGGTCGTGCACTCAGGCGTGGTTGTTATTAGAAACGAACTTTTGGATGCCGTTCACCATCCAGGTGCAACGGTATTTAATTAGACAAAATCTCATTGCCAGGAATTTATATATTTTTAACATGCTATCCTTGTTACTGTTGCTTTTGTCGGAGCTCCTTGGCTGCCGCTGTACAAATGAGTGCAATGAATTTTTGCGAAGTATGTCGAAAGTGTTAACACTGCTACAGATGATGCTGGCAGTTATACGAGTATGGAGGAAGTGAGATCCTGTGCAATGAAGCACAGCGTGCTTCGATGCACGACGCTGCCGGGATATCTTAGGCATTGAACCAAGAGCTGGAAGTGAAAAAGAATTAGCTGAATGGGATGCAGCACCTCTTTAAAGTGGTAATTGGTTTATAAACGCAAAATTAACGGAAGGCTATGGCAGTTTATGGCCAACATGGACGTTAGAAGAATTTTGTTTTTATTGGCCCACGTGTTGGCAATTTTCAGTCGTCTGTTTGTTGGCGCAGGTGACGCTTTGGTCGTATGATATGAGGGTGGGTACTGGGTAGTGATAATTGCTACTCGTATGTTGCCGCATGCAATTCTTTAAGGTCATTTTTGGAACACATTTTCGTAAGCACTTGGAAAGGTTTTACCCATCGAAATACGATTTCATTCCTGTTATGGGATAAGGTGTGGCTAACTGAAGCTTGTAGACTGTTTTTGATCAAAAGTAGTTAGACGCACTGGTAGTCGGAAGACTAACTGCAAGCAGGCCCGATTAGGTTTCTCAAGCGCAGGAAGTTCTCGAAACCATTTAATTCAGAAACGAATTGAACGAATGCTGCATCAGCCTTGCATCACGTTCAAAGCATTATGATGCTTTTGTGTGCATCACATACATTTAGGCATCAGGTAAACAGATTACACTCATTAAACTAGTTGACGGATGAGATGAGCACAGTGTTTCCAAACTAGTCGTGCGACTTGCGTATTAGTTATCCAGCGACGAATTCAGCACAGTTTTATCATTCCGTTGAGAAAAATTGTCGACAGAAAAACCTTATACTTTACTGGGTTCAACTGTAATGCTAGCTAAGAATGCAACTTTGGTGTGATAGTTGTGCCTCCGCCTTTTCCTCAACCTATCTGCACACCGCTGTCTTTTCTTTCAATAATGTCAAAATGTATGTCAATAAAGAAGGTCCTTTTCAGGTTTTCCTTTTCAGTGCTTAATACAGAATCACGTACAATCATCTATCCTGACAGCCAGGTTCAAATGAAAACTCTTCGAGGTCGCGACCTTTAACACTGACATCTAGCTAAAGTGCCGCCAATCTCTTATCGAGATGTCCAAGTACTCAAAAATCCACCTAATAAGAGCGTCAGGACGAAGCGATAGCCAGGGAACTATCAATCCGATGAATTTGCCAAATGCGGTAGCAAATTACTAGTCTCAGCCGAGGGCAGCATTTTTTCTAGTCACTTTGTGAGAAAGCAAAACAAAATATGACAACCCAACTTGTTATAGGAAGATGGCTGTTTAGTCACAGCTTAACTCTAAATGCGCTATATGCCTTGGCGGGTTATACACATAACAGGGTACTGTTTCATTGGCACCCACCTCTTCACAGTCGGCGTCCTTCACAATGACCTCAGCATGAGCTGCAAAGACAAGGAGGAGATAGAATCTATATCAAATCTCGGCCTAAGTGATTTGACTCACTGGCAACTGGCTGGCTCAATCTTCCTAATCTTAATAGCTGGCTGAACATTGTGTGATCGCGTCCCTTCGTAGGAGGTATATATAAAATTTTTATTTGTAAGGCGGCCTGGTTTCTCTTGACCTCCAGATCTAGGTTCTTTAAACATTATTGGCAGCTACAATCTTGCTCTCTATCAAGTCTTATGTCTTCCAGAGAATGCAGTTTATGTCAAGCAGGCAGCTTTCTATAGGAAAAAAAAATGGGTTTCAGGATTAAAATTAACTTTAATAATAATTGAGTGGCACTACAGCCCACAACGGACCAACCCTAGCTTCAACAGCAACTACTCGTGTTGTGCGTGCTACTGTTCCCTCACGAGTGGCAGATACCTACAGTTTTTTGCCGATTCCGAACAGCGAGATTTGAGAAACGGGAATCGAACCTAGATTTTCGGCGTGTGGCTTATTGTACTTACCCACTACTCCACGGTGACCACAGCTTCAAAATTTTATTCAATGTTTTGTATTTTAAATTTAAAAAAATGATTATCCAAAGATCAGACCCTAAAATTAACGAATTAGTAAGTACCTCAAAAGTTCAGCGTCACTCACTGAACGATTTTACCTAGTTAATGGTGAACTGCAACATCCCTTACAAAATAATCGTAATAAATGAGTGGCGCTACAATCTACAGTGGTTCAAGGTCTAGCTTCTTCACAAACTACTCGTACTGTCCGTGTTCCGTGCTATTGGGCAATCGCAAGTGTAGAGTGAAGCCCACTGCGAACTGCGACACTTGAAAAGCCTTTCATAGAGAACTATGAACCATTGAATGTTGAGCCATGCCAAAAAGATTGGTGTTCTAAATTGTGAGGCTGAATTTTCAGTGTGTTTTTTGTTTTTTATGTGATTTTGTTGTTGTGAAAGGACTAATTTTTTTTCACAAGTGAGGTAAATCAGAATGTTACCGTTAACGTATCATACCATGAATACGAACATGGTCTTGGTGAGCTCTTTAATAAGAAGGCTCTTCGAGACATAAAGGGCATGCAACAATAGACGTCCCGACAAATCATATTAGTGATCACATAATTGCACGTTTTGCTAAAATAATCGGCTGCCTAGTAAGTGTGATATTACATCTTTGTGCTATTTTCTTCTGGGATATATAAAGCCCCAGGTCTTCAGCTGACGTTGTGAAATTTAGAATTACTCGTGTTATTCTTCCAACATCAGTCGCTGTGCTCGATTAAGTTGCCCCAAATTCAACTTTAGACGTAATTTTGCATGCCACCCTCTTCAAAGACTAAATACCATGAATTGTTCTTTTAACTGATAATACAAATTCTAAGTTTGCTTTCAAGTTTATGGATTTTATTTTATAATTATAAATCAAATTTCATAGTGAGTCAGCCTTGAAAATAATATGCCTCATTTTGATTCTTTACTTTGTCAGTTTTAGGGACATGTGTAGCCATAAATCTGTTCTCATGCCAAATCAGTTTGCTCTTTGTACTGATCGACTTTAATGCTAAAGTCGAAAAGGAAGTATTTTTCTCAAAATGGAACAAAATCTCAAATTTTTTGGGAAGTTTCTAAAATACAGCCTCTGAAAACTTAGCTAGATTTACATCAAATTAAGTATGTTGCACTTGCTTTTAAATTAGAAGACAAAGTGTTAAATCTGAGTACAGGAGAAGTATCAGCAGATATAGAAAAGGATAGTCAACGACACATTTGTCAATAATATTCGCCCATGGGAGAATAAGAGAGTCTTCTTCACATTCTATGTACATTACGATGAGAAACAACAACATAGAGGGCATATAAACCTTTTATCCATCACTGGTACCTACTGGCTAAACAACTTTGAAAGCTACAATATCTCAGCATTAGTAAAGGCATTTGTCTAACTAGGAGCTAACGGGAACTCCAGGAATTACATTCTGGATCAGCTCCGACTCCGACTCCGAATTCTTCTAGAACGGTGTTGGAAGAGGAGACATAACTCATGAGCTGCACGAAGATGTGAATGTAGTCTGGACGTCTAAGTCTGTCAAGAACACCCCATGGAGCACATAAAAGAGAAATACTCGTCTTGGCGGACGTAAGACAGCTTAGTCTTGATGACTAGAAATATCGTGCACAGGCTAATTAATCATACAAAACTCGGACTTTGTATTTGTCGTTTGCCTTACAATTAATTTGAGGCTGACTTTTAAAAGTCAATAATCGAAACATACATGTGTAGAAATTGTGGTGTATGTTTTGATTGCCTTGACAAAACAGCTCCTCCATAGGGAAATGTGAACGCCTTCTTAATTCTTGGAAATTCAAAGGAAACAAATTTGTTTCTTTAATAAGTTCAATCACCGGAATAACTGAAGAGAAACGATTTTCTTCAACCCAAAATTTGACAAGGCCATATCATTCTTTTAAACACTCTCCAAGATCCACACCAAAGAAATTGAGTTACAGCTCTATGTCATCTTTAAAGACACCCATTTACGGGAATAAAATTTATTCAAGCGAATTCAATACCGAAGTCCCTATTACCATAATTCGCAAATTCAAAACTACTGTGCACTGAAGCAATAACAAGTGCGGCAACACATTCCAAATGGGAAAACAGAAAACAATTTAAATTAAGATCTTTAAGGCAAATGCAATAATTTACGTTCCCCATCCCCCGGCCAGAGCGAATATAACTCAGGGAACTATTGCATAAGTCACGTACTGTATGCATCTGCAGTTGGTTCGTCTTCTCATACATTTCAATTAGTAGTTACCGGCTAACAGAATGAGACCGACCTCATAAAGCAGTATAATTTCATAAAATCACTTTTCTAAGAAAACCCATAAACAAAGTACTTCTCTCCCGTATACCCTACCTAGAGGGTAATATAATAGTCCATAAAGTCTGTACTGGTCCGGTCTGGCCTGGTCGGGTCGGGTTCGGCCGGTTGCCGTTTGGTCAGCCGTCCCCAATGACTCTTGTATGCATGTCCAACGTATCTATAACCAAAATCATTTGTCCGCAATAGCAATATCTCAAAGATAATTCCCGAAAACGTGTCGTCTACTCTCAAAACTAGATCTCAAATAAATCTATTGTTTACCTCTACAGAGGGCTGGGCACACATACAGACGGGACGCATGTAGGTTGAAGAGCACGCACACACGTCTGCGAACACCCTGAGTTTATGTTTGAATCCTTGAGGGAAAATTAAGCAATAAAATACACCGGATCCCAAGTAGACATGAGAGAAATCTTCTCGTTGAAACGATCCGATACTGCTACTGCTGCTGCCATCGCTCCCTGCCCCCACTTCTTCCTGCCAAGTTGCACACTTCAGTTTCCATTGCGTGTGCATGTGTGTGCGTGTGTGATGCACACAATAACCTCGCCATTATCATTCCTACCCCTTATGACAGGCGACCAGGATCCGGCCCACTCTAAGTGCTATGCGCTGTCCTGAGGTAGAATTGGTTTCTTCTACAGCATCTTCAAATCCCGTCCGGAAAATTTATCTACCATATGGACCAACTGCAGACGCCGGTATTGGCTACTGCGAAACCTTAAGTCAAGATATCGAATACGTTCAATTCCTTCTTAATGCCGCTTGCGGGGTCTTCCGATGGGGGTATGCATGCCGATGATGGCAGGAATCGCCCATCGGACGCATATGGTGGCCAATATGTGTCAATGCTGCCGATAATTTCAGGCGAGTTCAAAAACAAAAAATGCCTCTCATACATTTGTATGTACCTAGAAGTGGAAATGAAATGAAATGAAAGAGCGTTTAACAGAGCCCAGATGTGTGTACGCTAGCGTTGCGCCTCCTTAGAGAAGGCCTCTTTAAGCGCTGTGTCGGGTGCATATGCCGAATGCCTGGAATTGATGGGAAGGGTTGGAAATAATCGATGGCTACTTGCATGTGGAATTCACGCAGAGGCCTTTTCATTAAGTTCCACCGTGGAGCGTGGATTGCAGCTTATAGTCATTGCAAGAAGTTCAGAGTGGAGGAGGAACAGTCTGTTAATGCAGCTCACGAACTTCTGGGGGATGTATTTTCAACATCGGGGTCCATGAACCCTTAAACGTTAAAGAAGCCATCTGGACTGTACCCAGATGAGTAACATAGTTTGAAGGCATTTTTAAAAGATTCTGTCAATAAGTGCATCACTCGAACTTATCCTCAATCATAACAGATCCAAAAATGGAGAAATGGAGTGTTTAAAAAAAACCTGTCAACATTCATGGGACGAAAATGACTGATCAAGCTTTCAACTTGACATCACAAGCAAGAGGCACAGATGTGGGTTTGGATTAACGTGATCACCTGCCTTGACGGCCTTATACCACAGTTCCCAAGAGTCGTAATTAGCGCAATACTAGACGCCTTCGAATCACAATTACCAATCTGAGTTCATGCTTAAGGGGCAAATGCACTACCTTGGCAGGGAGCGAGACCTTTTCAATACGTCTGCCGCTTTCTGGGTTGAGAATGCAACTCCACACTGAGGGCCAAAAGTCGACTAACCGCCTGGTCTGAGAAAGTAGGGCGAATATTCCGATTCAGACCAATCACTAGGGTACATTAACCTCAGCCCTGCCCACGATAATGGGTTGTAAATCTACCAAGCGCATGGTCAGCTTGGAACAAGTTCTAGGGACCTGGTCAAGCTGTCACTAGTAGTAAGCTTTCCTCAACACTCGGTTCGGGAAGATGTCATCGTACCAAATCGACTTTGGTTCCATCAGTGGTTTTATTGCCACTTATGTGATTTTGAACAAGGTAGCTTATAAATCCAGTCACATCCTCAAAAGGCACAGGGTGATGTAAAGGAATTGGCTGGAAGACAATAATGCAATAAGGATGAAACCGGTTTACTCGTTAATTTCGATGTCAATGAGCTGCTACACAAAATCCTATCTGTCCACATAAAGTAACAACAGCCAATAACATGCCATATTCTCTTGCTATTCGCCTGAATTTGAAAAAGGCGGTTGGCCACCTATTTTTGGGGCCCCTGCAGTTAAGTATAAGAAAATATGAAGCTTTGTAAATATTTCTCAATTTTACACAACAGTTCGGAGTGGCCTCCAACATGCACGTTCCTTCATCTTCTGCATGCAGTTACGTACATCTGTTAGTTAAGGTAATTTTCCAAATGTGCGCGCCACCTAACACGAGACTGTCCGAATGGCTGGGATTCAAAAAAATCTTCGTGCGTTGAAAGTGTTTGTACATTGAATAATAATTGAGTGGCAATACGGCCCACAGGGGACCAGGGCCTAGCTTCTGCACCCACTACTAGTGTTGTGCGTGCTACAGTTTTTCTCAGGAGTAGTGTGGACCTACAATTTTTGAGAGGATTTCCATAGATAATTAGTACTCTTTGAATGCTGTCAGCAACTCGAAAGAGGTGGTGCCATGAAAAATGCGAGGTGCACAGACAGGGAATCGAACCTGGGACGTTCGGCGCATAAGTCGAGGAACTTACCCACTTCGTCATGGCGACAACAGTGTTATTTATGTACTTTTCATTTACTGTCTTGTATCCGGGGTCGATCCAGTCCATAGACGTAAAAGATCAATCGTTTATTACAAGCGTCTAAGCTAATGCTAACAATTGAAAGAATCGTAGAATGATTTTTCATCAGCCTGCAAAAAATTATGGCCGCAACTAAGTTGCGCCATTTGATTATAGAAGGTTAACTTGTTCGACCGGGAGAGGGCCTTTTTTTGGTTTAGATTTTGAAGATTAGCGTCGAGGTGTGGTGTGGAAGACCGTCGACTTTTGGGCCGAACTTTGACTTCGCGTTTTCAAGAGGATTTCGTTAGTATTGCATTTGTCATAGCTCTCACATTGGAAGGCTCTTTGGAAGTGTCTCAAATTTTAACGCTTAGGGCCGATTTTTCAATAGTCAGATAAACGATCAGATAGGAGTTAACTGTCAGTTAAGGCCTAAATGCATTTTTCAGTAGTCGTTTAGCAGCTATCTGAGGAATATACCACCCAACTGTTTGTTAAAGTTATCTGTCCGTTTCTGAGTCAGATAAAATGTAATCCCTTAGTTAAAGTAAGTGAGCTGTCAAATTCAAACATGAAAATAATTACAAATTATTTTTTGAAATGGATTTTTTGACGTTGTTGATGATTTACTTATTGGGGAAGAAGAAATAATATATAGTCGCTTTAATTCAACTTCAAGAAAGAAAAGAGTAGTGAGGAAGAGACCTGATCACCTGATAATTTTAGGAGATAGTGGATATTTCTTGAATGAATATATTTTGAATCCATTGAATGATCTACAAACAGCAGTGGAACGTTTGTATAATTAATCATAAATTCGAACAAGAAGTACTATTGAGAGAAGCTTTGGTGTGTGGAAAAGAAAGTTTCCGGCCTTGAGCATTGGAATGTGGTGCAAACTTCCTCTAGTGCAGGATATTATCATTGCAACTTCAATACTTCATAACTTAGCTTTTGATAGAAATGAGGAAGTACCGCCTGTGGATCTGGATGTACATGTTGAAGATGAAGAATCATTTGAAGAAATACATTCAAACCTCACAGGTAATCCTGGCACGAGGGATACTTCCTTGAAGTTGGAACAAATAGCCAGTACTTTTTCTTCCGCGACTGAAAATACTGCCGGTGTTGCTTCTCCACAACCTTTTTTGTTTAATTCTTAGCGATTGTGTGCGGCTTCCTTTTTCGTATTTTTCTTAATGCTGTCATACTTCAGCTTCAAATTTTTAGATGATCGTATATATCTTGGTCCACGCAGTATCATATTCTTTGTTGGTAATTGCATCCGTCCTTTTATGTTGACAAGTGTGCCTCAAGTCCGTTTCAAAAGATCAGTCCAAAGATATATCACTTACAAGGGTAGGATGCAGTTTACCTCAACTTAGCATGGGAGCGAGGGTTATAGCAAGATCAAATGCGTCCTGTGACATATAGGGGGCGCCACTAACGAAAATATATATATAAAATATATCGTTTTATATTTTAAGTAGATATGAAGAAATGTGTAAAAAAGCGTTCCATAGCAGGTACATTCCTCTGGATGTTTTATATCATCTGTTATGTTCTGGTGGTTATCTGTCAAAATATCCTTGATCGCCAGATAAACGTAAAATGTGAACAGAAAAAAATGCATTTCAATGAACTGTTTCCAAATTGTTAGTTTTTCCTAGTTTAGGCACAAATTTACGCCGAAATCTAGCGACAACCAAAAGCAAGCAACTATTATTTGTGCTTCCAGCTGATCGGAAAAACTGAGCGTAAACGTTCCTTGCCGAGCAAAATATGTCAAAAATAGGAATCATCAGTTGGGGACAACCGCTAGCTGCTGAATTCTGTGGGTATATTGTACTCTTACATGTGTCAATATTCAGTCAAAAGTTGATATGCAAACTGTATATCAACAGCGAATCAAATTGATTCTCATTATCTCCGATTTGTTATTTTCACACACAGACTGTAAAGGGATTTGTTTTTCTGTTCTGGCAGATCTGAAACGGCCCTTCGATTCCGATTAAGCTCACTTACGTAATTGAATACACCGTCATCGCTTCTCCCCGAGGAATTTTCGAAAAAAGAAAATGAAACTCATTTAATTCCTATGGCGCGCCTAGATTCCGTTTAATTTTCACTTCCTGTTCGAAGAGTGGACACAGCATGGTGGCAGGATAAAGTTAGTTCATACCGGCTTTATTCTTCAGAAAAAAAAAAAAAAAACATACAAAAAATTTACTTATCGAAAAGATTTTTTCCGCTTTGCTCCGTGTTTCTCCTTTAGTTGGAGTGAATTTGTCTTCACAGGTGCAAATTGTGGGGAATGGAGAGAGTGTCCGGACTGTCTGGCGAAACAAATGGCCGGAAATTCCAAGGTGAGCTTTCGCAAGGAATTTCATTTTTTTTTTCTTGTTACCTTTTCCTTTCTATTTCTGGTCGAATCAATACGGTGCCATATTTCTCACAATAAATCACAGCTTCCTAGATGGAATGAAATAATATTTCTCTATTTTTTTGTTCTCTGAATTTTATTTCTTTTATTTATGACTTTCAACATGTTAGGGAGCGAGTTTTGGGTGGGCATAGGTGGGATAGGGAGAAAACGTAGCAGAGTCTGTCAATTTCAATTTTTTTAGGCAGTTTTATTGACGAGAGGTATGGTGGCTGTGCATGAGGCGATAAACTTGAAAACTTATGTCGCCAGAAAAAGACAAAAATTAAAAAGGCAATTAATAAAAATACAGGGGAAAGTTCAACAGTTCGGATAGAGGTCTTTGTTACACTCTTTTTGATGGAGGGGTTTATGCACCTGACGTGAGAAAGGCTTCCCAATCATTGCAATACATTGTCATGCAGCTTTTAGTGAAGAAAATGTCGTCGAAATTTTATATATAATAATTGAATGGCACTACAACCCACATGGGACCAGGGTCGAGCTTTTACAACAACTACTCTTGTTGTGCGTGCTACTGTTCTCTCACGATTAGAAGGAACCTTCAGTTTTTTGCCAACTCCGAATGGTGAGATTTGAGAAGCTTTTCATAGACAATTGATACTCTTTGAGTGTTGTCAGCAACTCGAAGAGTTGGTGCCGTGCAAAAATGGGACGCGTCCCGTCCGGGAATCGAACCTAGAATTTCTGCGTGGCGATAGACGCACTTACTACTACACCACGACGACCACAAAAAAATAATGTATATCAGCACAATAATTTGTGTAACAGTTGGCTCCGGATCCGGTCATTTTTGCTCAATGGGTATTTTGGAGTGAATATCAGCCAGAAGCATTGCAAGAGCTACCAATGCATCCAGTGAAAGTCACAGTTTGGTGCGGTTTATGAGCTGATGGCATCATTGAACCGTTTTTCTTCAAAGATGAAGCGAATCGTAACGTAACTGTGAATGATGAGCGCTACCGTGAGATGATATCCAACTTTTTTTGCCCAAATATGCATACATGAGATATGATTTCAACAAGACATGCCATATGTCACACAGCACGCGCAACAATGGACTTATTGAGAGGCGAGTTCGGTGAACATTTTATTTCACGTTCGAGACCGATCAATTGGCCGCCTAGATCGTGCAATTTAACGCCTTTAGACAAGGCCGCTTCAACCGACGCATTGGAAGACAACATTTAAGCATTTACTCGTGAGCTACCGGCCGAAATGTTGGAAAGAGTATGCCAAAATCGGACTAAGCGGATGGAGCGGATGATGAGGCGCAGTCAAGGTCAACATTTGCATGAAATAATCTTCAAACATTAAGTAATATGGACCGTACTATCGATTCAAATAAAGATTTCATGCATTTTTCTGAATTTTATGTGAAATTTTTCTTTCCTATGGCTTTTAAAAAATCACCCTTTACATGCTCTACAGGATTGAGATCTGGGGATTGGGGAGCCGTTTTCGGTAAGAGGGGTATTGTGTAGACGTTCGACTTCGCGCATTATTTTCTGACTCATTATCCTGTTGAAAGTAGAATCCGTCGCCCAGTTTTACTATATCAGCTCTGTCTCTCAAATTTTTGTTTTAAGTTAACTTTCCGTTTATATAAAATTGCATGTGAGAGGAAGCTCTTCGACATCAGAAGTCACCACCCCGTGGCATCTTATTTAAAACACGTCCATACATCGCTTGAAGCATCATAACACAAGGTTAACTTCAATTTTATGTGATCTAAGTGAAAACTTGTAAAGAGAGCCGAACTTGTGAAGGAGTTTTATCACATACGCCGACACCCTCTTCGCCATTAATTGATTACCTCAATTACAGACACTCTGCAGAAGAGCGCAGTCTTTCATTTCCACAAACTCACGCCGAAGGAGGAGAAAAAAAATCACTTTTCACTTGTTCACACTTCAGACGCAGAACAGCGGAACAAAACATCGACCCAAGGTGACTGCACGCACGTACCCCATCGAGGTTATCCCACTGCTGGCTACCGCCGTCATTATCATCATCATCGTCGCCGAGATTCAATGAGATTTCAATGCACACAATCATCGTCGTCAGACTGGGACGCACACTGTTCGGTGTCAACGTACACATTTCCTTTGCGACACTCCTATTCAGAACCCTTTACGGGGAACGTTGGCGGTACACGAGTATTAGGGGACGGGTGCTGAAATGCGAAATAAAAGCGTCATCACTTTGAAACTTATTCAATTTTAACTAAGCTGTAAGCTTCTCCCGTGCATAATAAGAAAAGTTCCTTTTTTCCCATTCCCCCCCCCCCCCCCCCCGCACATTATACCGCTTCTAAGGATTTCTTCCCTATTTTTTTACGTCTCATCCTGCACGGGAGAGCTGAGCGTCTGAGCGGCTTTACTGAGAAACTGGTGACAACGAATGGGGTGGGAACCGCAAGGGGCCTGTGCGGACTGACGAACCGCACTAAATGCACGAGTATCAGAAGTGTGTGCGTCCGGGTTGGTGACAGAGAGCGTGGGACAACACTGAAGTAAGTACAAAATCCAAAATTGAATACGAAAGGTGGCGAGGAAAATTCAATTAAATTGTAAATGAAGACATCATCGGGCACAGCCTCGGGGGCAGGTGGAGCCGATTGCTGCTTGAGGCGAAGCAGAACTGTCCCACCACCGTTTCGTGTGGTGTATGCAATTATACCGCTTCTGTTTCCTTGGAGGAAGTCCTTTACGCTCGTTGCACGTATCCTCCTTCGAAATCTGTCCCAATCTCCGGCTATAGTCTCAGCCTTGGTCGGGAATAGTGCCTCAACTGAACAGAGGACACAATCCCGCGAAAGCTATCCGCAGACTGCCCACGTGGCTAGCGGTGAGAACTGTTTCTTATATCCTGCGTAAATTTGATTTGATTCAAAGGGCGGGCTGAAAGAAAAAAAAAACGACTTCATAATCGCTGCACAATTGTCCGCCGCGCGCTCTGTCTTTTTGCGCCACCAAGCTGCCTTATAATTTGTTTATTATTTCGCTCTGCGTTTTGCGTTTATTTTCGCTTTTGTCGCGTCCGCTGTGCTCATTTATATTGAAAACAAAATAGTTTCAGTTGATATCTCCGGGGCTGGCTAGATGCGCCGTCTTCAAAGGACTTCCCTCCGTGCCAGTGTCCCCAGTGCCAGGATTGGGATTTAAATTAAATTCCAAATGAAGATGTTCGCTGTGAATGGAATGAGGGTGGGCAGGACGTGCTAAAAGGGAAACAAATACGAGAGGAGATTCAAACAAGATGCGTTCATTTGTAAGGGACCACGGCAGAAAGGAGATTTAAGTATTTCCCGGGTATTTTTTTTCTCTTGTATTTTTTCCGTGTCCCTGTTCGTGAGCTTTTTATTTTTTTTTTCTCTGCTCCGTGAAATTTGTTGCTGAAGACATTGTAATTAATGTTTGGGATTAGGTGAGTGGGAGGACAGAGCGAGAGAGAGGGAGAAAATTTTCAATTTGTTCTTCGATCGTGGGATTGGTGGGCGAGGGCAGGAAATTTAAAGTGCCACAACCGAGAAATTGAACACAAAACGAGTGTTTATTTCGAAATGTGCGCAATGTTTCCTGGTCGCACTCTGTGACTCTATTGTTTGCAGTAAATTTAACTTTTGGTCGAAGATAGACCCTGGCATGATAAGCGAAATGGTCAAAATTAGAAGAGAAAGAGCGACCGTGACAGTGAATAGGCGTTCAGCATCCTATCGACCGTGTGCCATCTTCATGTAATTTCCTACTTTTGTTAGACATCTTCACCCAATTTTATTTCCTTGGCAGATGCCCCTTTAAAGTATACATGCCCAGTAAGCCTGGAAAATATGTCATGAAGGCATGGATAGCAACTGATTCAAGGAACGCATGTTGCCTGAAATTTCAAATTTACCTTAGACAAACTGGAGGTGTACCTTAAAGAAACCAGGGTGAACGAGTTGTTTTAGACTAAGTTTTGGAATAATTCATAATTTAGTATTAGAACATCTTAAGCGAAATGTAACTCTTGCTTGGACAGTTCGAGGGAAAGAAAAGATTTTTACCAGTTCATGCTACAGCTCAAGAGCTTCGTAAGTTTCCAGTTTTTTCAAGCAACTTGTTCATCCATTGAAAGGAAACAATTAAACAATTATAACAAATTAGTCACGTTGCTAAGCACAATGCATCATAAAGATAAAATCTTAGATGCACATCCAAAGAAGATTCCAAAGATAGTTGAATTTTACAACTCAACTAAGGGCGGTGTTGAAACGATTGATCAAATAGTTTGCAAATATAAACGACAACGACAACTGTTGGCCAGTAGTTTTTCAAATTTTACTGATATTTCCCCGCTAAATGCCTTTATTTTATGGACCGAGACTCACGTAGATGGGAATATCAATAAATTATATAAAGGCCGTCTATTCTTACAAGAATTAGATGAACATTTTGTTCGGCCGTGTAGTGTTAGACGAAACCATCTTCCTAGAGCCGAAGGATCTGCTACCACCGGTAGCAATAACCAAAATAAAGAATCGATATCATCGTCTGTTAAAAAACAAATGTCCAACAAATTATAATTACCACCACTTATTGTGAAGAACATTTCTCCTAAATTTTGAATTCATATAATTCTATTTTGTTTCATCGTATTTTTCCTCTTTTTTCATAAATTTGTTAAAAAATATACGTGAATCATTTTGCGACCCGAAACGTAACATTTGTAATTTTTTTCTAACAGAACTCAAGGGTTGAAAGCAAAAGCCTACATTTTTATGGTTTTGCTCGATTTTAAGGCCTGTTCTTTAAAGTCTGTTCTTAAAAATAGCAATGATTTTTTTTGTTGTACTTTAAAATTGTTATTCAATTTTTATTTAATGTTTTCAAAATATTTGTCTCTTTGAGTTTGGTTAGGAAAAGCTTTCCTGTTTGTGGTGCCTTATATTACCTGAGTTTTAAATTAGAAAAATGTGGTGATCACAACATTGTACCGAAGAAATACGGAATTCGGTAAAAAAATATCGTTTGCTTTTATCAAGTAAATCATTAGATGCTCAGCACAAGAAGGATACGAGCGAAACCAGCGGTTCAAAAAAAGTCGGCTGAGCGATCGACCTGTGAAGCAATGAAAGAAAAATTGTTCTTTTTTGGCTGAAAGGGTCGTCGGGAATATTTTAGAAGACACACGAATGAGAGCACCAACTCTGGTTTTAAAAAAAACTATTAAGCACGCAGAAGAAAGTCTAAAAATGGGGGCATAGTTCGCATGTAATGGGTTTGGGCCCATATTTCCTTTCAGGGATACAGTTGACAGTGAAGAGTAGATGAAAATAAAAGAAGAGGTTATACTGCCATATGCCGAGAAGAACTGCCGCTGGTTTGGGTATATCAACAGGATAACGATCCAAAACAGACACCAAACGAGCAAACTCTTTATTAAATTTGAAAAGAGAAACCGTTATGGATGACAATGTTAGAATTTCGGCCAATGACGCCAAACCAAGAAATTGCACGGAATTTTTGGAAGTAGTGCAGTAAATTGGTGGAAGTTATAAAAAGCAATACCTATGCGGGCTAGCTACATTAATTTATTAATTGTTGCCCTCTCGATCATTCTAAACAATTGATTTGATGTGTTTAATGTTCCTGTCAATTTAATGTTCCTTTCAATTTAAATTGTCATCAGTAAAAACAAGATATTTGAAATGACTTACAGCCTCAATTTGGAAACAATTTACAAAGCAGGAAGAATTACAGACAAAATTAATTTTTTCACAGACATGTATAGGCAAACAAAACTTCTTACAATCAGAGGCATGAAAGCATAGATTAAAGTCTCTTAATTAATTGTTTGTCAATTTTAGAGACATGAGTTTAGTTTTGTCACTAATAGTCAATTTATGTCCTGCAAGCCACTACCTCAGGATTTTAATGCCATGTGATATTTTGTTAACGCACTCGCTTTCTGTGTTGCTTTGGTGAATAAATGCAGTGTCGTCTGGAAATGCAGTAGACAGTTATCGTAAACTTAGTTTAAAAAGGAAGTTAATGTAAACAAGAAGGAGTATGGGTCCAAGAACTGAGCCCTGCGGAACATCATTTTTCAAAAAAAAAACATGAGAGACTAAATATAACTTCCATTGATATTTACCCTTTGTTTTCTTGCCTTCAGGTAAGCAAAAAACCAATTGTGAATCACTCCCCTAAAACAAGCACTGTATCGCGTTTTTAAGAGTAGGTTATAATTAACCAAATCAAGAGCTTTTGTCATGTCAACAAAAAGTGTCATTGGTGATTTATTGCAATGAGTACTTTCACAGAACTGACTACACACCTTTTAGACAGCTTCTTTTGCTGACAATTCTTCTCAAAATCTAAGCTGATTTGGACTAAAGAAGACATTCTTTTCTAAGAATGTTGGAATACGTAATGCCACAAGATTTTCAAAAATTTTAGAAAAAGTTGGAAGAATAGAATTTGGTTTATAATTCGACATATTCGTTTTCTTTCCTTTTTAAAAAGAAGCATAAATTTAGCCAATTTATGGTATTGAGGAAAACTACCATTACTCGAGCTAGTATAAAATAATATCACAAAACATCGACCACAAAGAAATTAAATTAAAATTTTCACTAAAATTTGTGAGTGTACTCACTAAATTTGCTTGCAACGGCGGTTGGATCTGAGAATATATTACCATCTGTAGGTGTTGCTTTCAGTTGCTATTTAGTTGAAATTGGATCTTAATTTACCAACCACAACCTGGGTTGTTGAACTCTTTAAAATTTTCCTTAACACTATCAAAATTAATGCTTTCAACTCCCTCCTTTCAATTCTTCATCCTTGTCACACTTATTTACTAAGAAATCCAATCTGGGAATCATCAGCTCTCAGCGATCCAATTTAAGAATCATCAACTCTCCTGAGCTCTGCCTAAATACAATACATTCGTAAATGTGTATAAATATCCGCCAACAACGTCGTATTCTCCTGTCGATAGCCTCCCCAACCTACTTCACCAAATGAAACAGCAAAAAAAGGAAAAAATTAAAAAAAAAAAACCGTTGACTTGCAAACAGAATCAAAGTTAATAATTTTCACAACGACTCGATACGCTCCGCCTGATGTCGTCAATTTCAAATAGAAGCCCATATCTCTGCATGTGGCACTGCGGCAAGGACTGTTATCAAGCCAACCACCGATAGAAGAACGAAATCGAACAAGTGTCACCGACGACGTAAAAGGGCGGGAGTGAACAAACACACACCACCCCTGCTAGATTTTTCAAATACTTAACGCTGAATATCCTCCACCCCAATAGAATTGGAAGACAAATGCTGAAGTGAAGAATTCGGAAGGACGTCTTCTCTGTTTGGGTGTGTGTGTGTGTGGGGGTGTGGGGAGGAAACCTTGCTTGGCATTCTTTTCTGTTTTTCTTTCTGTTCGTTTTTTCCAAAAAAAAGAAGGAAGGGACCAGGACTTTCGAATTGACTTTGGAAGGTTGATTGTTTGAACATGGATTCTAACATACCACATAAAAGCCCTCAAGGATATAAAGGTCGTCCTTTCGCCTCGAAAAGCTTGTCGCTCGGTACGGATAATTACTGTGAAAACGGTTTCAAAGAGTTTGTCTTTGGTTTACGGCAGCAGCACCTCATGGAAATTCTGACCGCCATTGGGCATCCGCTGCCCTGATCCCCTAAATTACTGAGGGGATTCAAGGGATTCACTTTGCTTGGAACCGTTTTTCTTCATTTGTTGTCGGTAGTGGCGGTGTGCATGTGGTTCGTGTTCATTGCACTTTGGATAGCCTGAGGGCGCACATAGTACTACGTAAAGCAATTGGAACATAAATCTGAATCGAGGGTGATTAGCTTGCGCTTTCAATAACCCCTCAACCAGGGAGGGATGCATTGCTCGTGTCACATCAAAGGCAAGTCAATGCCTTTTATAACTTTATCCGTTAAAGCAAAGGCACATGAAGACGACAGGTGGGATTTCATCAAATCACAACCCCACCGTACAAATGGGCAACGCAGACTTTGCACTGAGTGTGTACAATTTCATTGAAAACCCATCATCAGAACTTGCAGTCGATCGAACCCCCCTTTCCGTGTGCCTTCCAGTGCACAGGCAACAGCGAGAAAGGGTTTTCGCATGCAAAACCAAAGCACACCACACAGGAACACTGTCCACGTTGCCTTTGGCTTCTCGGGGCGGGGAAAACTGAAAAAAGGATCACCGGGATACAGACGAACCGAATTTGAGATATATCCATTTTGTTGGTGTACATCTCGATATGGCTGACGATGATTGCTCAGCTCACATGTGCATATCCTGTTTGGTCAGACAATTTCCATTTCATTGCGGATATGAATCATCGGCCGTATTTCCGGTCGAAGGATTTTTACCCCAAATTTGTTGTCCTGTTAAAGAAGGAGCCCGTACAATAACAACAAAAAAATCAGCAAAAACCGACTCAAATGTGTATTCAAAGTTGGACAACAACAAAAAAGGCGAAAAAATAAATCCTTACGTCAGCATTTGTATTCGTTACTCGTACAACACGAGCATGTTTTGTGTCCCATACGGGGTGGACAATATGCATGAGAGTGAGAGAGAGAGAGAATGAGAGGGAGACAGAGAGAGTGAGGACATTTCAAAAGGCCGGTACGGAACGGACACCGAAGTTTATGCATGGTTTCCTTCGATGTTATCCTTTCAAAATTTATTCCCGAGTAAATAAATTCAAAAATTAAACCAGAAACCAAATGAATTCGTTAAATTTTCATGAAAGAGTTCAAGCACACACAGAAAAAGCTCATCTTCTAGCCAAGACAACGGTACAGAATTTAAACACATTTAAGTGGCGACAAATTGTGCGTATGGAGACGGCGAAGGCGACGGAGACGACTACGGCTACGGCGACAGTGGCAATGGCAAGTTATTTTGGGCAAATTAAATGAATGCGCAGCAACCGTAATTACATTATTGCGCCGTATCCTCTGTTCACTTACTGCTACTGTATTTGTGTTGATTTTTTGTTTGCCTCTGATGGTGTGGATATTTTTGTCTCGCCTCCTTCGTTATTCCTAACACTTAAGTCTCTTCCAGGATTGTTGCTGCTAATCGCTGTGACAGGATACAGCCACCACCATTGCCGTTACCATTGCCGTTGCCGTTGACGTTGTCTGCGTCGTGGTCGTCGGCGTTCTGGTTGCCACCGTGGTCTAATTGGTGCAAAACGCTTTTTGCATTCAATTTGGCAAATTACTCCTTCGGCTACCACCAGTCGAGCGTCTAGATGATAGTCTTTTGAAAAAAGTAAATATTTTTCTGTTATGGCTAAATCTACGTATCACAGATACACATCTACACAAGCAACAAAAATACAAAAATAAAGGAAGCCTAGCATATCCAGAGATGCAAAGATGGATAGTCAAGCAGTGCTGTTGTTTTGTGTGTCCTTTTGTCTTTGCCTGTGGAATGAATGGACACGATGTTATACCGTGCCCCTAACCGCGCTGGGTCTGCGAGGCAAGCCAAACATTTGGAGAGGTCTTTGGGTACAAATAAAATGACAATAACAACAAGAAGTCGACACTGATGTCGAGGGAGATGCCGGCAGCTGGATTAAATTGTGAGGAATGGAGACGAGAGATTAACGCCTAAGTATGCACTTGAGGTGATTGAACTTATTTTTGCTTATTTCCTGTGCGTTGCGAACACTTGTGTTTATCCTGCTCTTGTGGTGCTAAATTAGGCGGAATTGAGACGGGGCGATGTTGAGTAATTGTTTGGTGGATTTACAGCTTCTGGGGCGCATACACATTGAATGGTGATGAATTTCTACTTGTGGACTTGTGGCAGTCAGGAGATTATTTCAATTAGCTACTCATTGTTTGGCGACCAAGCTCTTCACTGCTGTTATCGGGCAACATTTAATTGATGTTATTGAGTGTGGGATACAGCTGGTGGAGAGCAACTTCAGTATGGTCAACACTTACTGTTGGTATGGCAACAAAATTGATTCCGTTCCCGTTGTTGACGTTTGGGTCGATAGTTTTTGGATTCTAATGGCGTATTTTTAAGTTAGATGGTTTTGAGTTCGATAAATTTAAATTCAAATTTTCGTCGTACCTTAGAAATTGACCAACACTCAAGAAGAATTGGAAGAGATCGAGAAGATGGAATTAAAACTGTCATCGACTTAGGTAGCGCAGGTAGCCTAGTCGGAAAGGCCAAATTCTAGACACAAGGATTTGCTTCAATCTTTGTGTCAAAGGTGTGATATCGCACGATCTAGGCAGTCAATTAAATGTCTATCGCCAAATTACCAGAGGATTTGTCAACAAGTCCATTTTTTCCACGCGGTTTATGTCTCGTAGCGCTACTTTATTAAAAACAGTCAGCTGTGGTTTGAAGGAACCATGAGATTAAATTTCGGCAAGCAGATAATCCCATATTCCAAGCCAAGCTGCTGGGAAGGACGAGCAATCGTCACGGTCTTCGCGTACGCTCTCAGCTACAGCAGCTGTAGTCTCTTCACTACGTGCCTGATGTGGTCTAACTAGTCGAGTAGTGAGACTCAAGTGTACGAATGGTGTTGGGGAAATGTCTGCAGAACATCAGACGCCTTTTAGTTCAACTTGAAGTGCAAAACATAATATGTCATTTTTAAGATACGCCGTTTTAAGGAGTTCCTTAAGAACATTACAAAGAAGTAAATATCAGATTATTTAGTCATTGTAATATTTTAGAATATTGCAGATTTGTAAAACAATGTCAATTGATTTTCAACCCCGAATCACCCTATATAGGCATAAAGAAATACAAATTGTCCTTCGTTCTATTAGACTCCGGCCTCTAATCCACGTTCCGCCTCATCAAGGGTGTGTGTCAGAAACAACAACTCGCTTAGTGTTAAACAATGCTGATGGCCTTTATTTGATGGTTTTATTCAAATGGTAAAGTTGTACACAGTAGAGTATCGAGTTGACTGTTAAGTCACGTTAAAGCAGCTCATATAGGCAACTTCCTTACAATCTCATCAAACTCTCAGATGTGGGGTTTTTTTTTACGTGATCACCTGCCTTACGTCTCATACCACAGGGTCCATTTTCTCAAAAGTTCCAGATAAGGCAAAACTAGACCCAAGTACCAAGCGATATCATGCTTGAGAGACAATCACTACACCTTGGTATGGAGCGAGGCCTTTCTAAAACCTCTGCCGCTGACTGGGTCGCAGCACCCTGTTGAGAATGCTACTCTTCAACCACGTATCCTAAATCAGTAGGGTGAACAACCTAGTTTAGTGCAGTCAGCACTGTACACCAACCACGTCTTTGCCCCTTGGTATTAAACCAAACCATTACGATACTCCCACAAGGGGGCCACAGCACGGCCAGGCTGAAACCGAAGTTCCAAGAGCTCCTGACCTCCCGTAGCACCAGAATATAGTCTTTGGTCAAGCTGTCGCTAGCAGTCAGGTCCCCTCAAAAAAGGGTCTGGTAGCCGCCATTCCGCCACCATCATTCCATCAGTGCTTCCGTATACACTAATAATAGTGCTACGGATGTGATTTTGATCAAGTGATTCATAAATCCAGTACCATCCATTGGAATCACCATAACCCCGTTTGCCGGCAATCCAAGCTTTAAGGTAATTTTAAGATCGAATACCGGACAATTTTAATAGCATCGTAGTTGCACGCAAGTTGCCCTCAGGTATTTTTGTCCATTCCCGGCGACGTGCTTGGTTGAGGTGGTCCAAAATTTATTATTTTTAAGTAACAACCTTCACCTTCAAAATACAACAGATTGAGAAATCTATCGGATTTGCATTTGGAGAATTTTGCAATCCACTGTGTCGAACAAATGAAATGTTAAATATCGTTTTGTTTTAACCAAATCTTTGTTGACTTGTGAGATGGTGACCGATCTTCTTGAAATGTCCACGGTTTCCGACCAAAATCTTTGCTTGCCCAAGGCTGCAATACTGCACTTTCGACTCTAACTTTTTTTCTGTTGCAGAGTAAGATCCGTTTTAAAACTTCGATGGCTTGAGCCAAAGCTTATTTTTTGGTACGGGCTGCATCTGTTCCAACGATATGATGAGCTCAAGAGCAATTTTTCTTCCACTTCGACGTAGAATTCGCTCAACTCATGCCTTCACTTACCAAACCATTTCTACTGCTCTGTTTGACCTCCATGGAACATACAGTCAATAACACGGTTATGAGGTATGTTTTGAGACACAAATGACTTATTGACGTTGAAGTGCTGTAGGGCTCTAATGATAGGTAGGTAGGTAGCAGCCTGACTTTGGTTGCTGTTCGAGTCAGTCAGGGTGTATAATTCCTTTTTTCATTAATTTCTTTATGTTTCAGACGGCTGAAAGTAATTATTCAGATAAATAAATTTCTTTACGGAAATTCCTGTGAAACCCAGACATTACGCTTTTTCTGAGTAGCCTGCTCGTAACTGATGATTGATTACTGTCATACGGTTCATGTTTAGTGCTTCTGATATATCCTAATAGATTCTTTGTCTGTGTTGCTAAATCTGATGCAAAATTGCATCAACTTCTTTAGAGACACCCGTATCAAGTGCGAGGTGCATCTTTTACATCGAAATTTCAGATGCAGGATCAATTTAACCATTCCTGGGTCTGGTCACATCATGCATCTTGTTTTCGGGCGTATTTTCCAGCTTATTTTCTAGTGTTTTTTTTTGGTAAAATAGTCTGCACAGCGTTTTTCTTCAGACGTTTCAATAATATTAAAGTGAACAAAACCTCTTCCACTATGTAGCGATTTGCATATCCGTCTACACTAGAAATCTCGCCGACTAAAACATAATCTGAAACTATGACTAGAGGCTCTCCATTTGGTAAATCAAAGTTGGTCTTACCATACCTTCTTCGCTTTTCAAAAGGAACTTAAACGTGTAACGACACTAAGCATTCGAGACTGCATACATCTCTCAAGAAATTGGAAGTACCCAATTTTGGGTGGAGCAATAAAAGATTACTGACCATTTCGGGAGCACACTAGGTGACGATGTTGTCTCTCTTATGTTTATTGCAGAAGTAGTTTAGACGAGGAGGGACAAGAAAACGTCCTATGTACATCTGCTCGGTACCCGTCCGGCACCCGTCCGGCACTTGCATGCCTCAGAATTATATACATGGGAAGCTTTTTTCTTAGTGATCTGCCCAAAATGAAAATACCCCTCCCACAGACTCATTGAACCTCCTCATCGGCTGTTTAAAGATTCTAAAGAGTCTTTCTTACCTAATACCCGTAAGTGTATGTTTTGGTAACAACAGAAGATTTTTCGTGGACTTACTGCTTGTTTAAGTAACTCCCTAGACCTCTGTGCATGTTCACTGATAACTGACTTATAGCAAGCACATTTTGAATTTTCACAACCTTCTATCGTTGCGGCAAAACTATTGTGCTGGTGCATTCCCTACAATGAACAGGAAAACTTAAACATATAACCGCATGACACACTTCCCTCCCCTCCCCATCCCACCCCACCCCACCCAACACAAATTACTGAATGCATTAAAGCACACACTTCAAGGAATCGAAATCGATGCTATCGAATCATCACACACACACACGCGCGCAAGAAACATGTGAAAACATTCCATACACTGCGCCAACAATCTACCACCAACAGTTTTACTGCCTCGAAATTCCATTCTCCAACAGAGATAAGCTCATTTCAGGTTAAGTGACATATCGTACCTTTAAGAAACAGCTTCCCTGTCATTTGATTAGCTTCCTTGCCAAAAGCCCCACAGGCAAAACCGAAAAGGTGATTGTCACAAGGAATAAAAATACAAGAAACTCCTCAATAAATCCCGTCCAACAAAGGCAACCTGGTACATCTTATCTCAAAGCAATAATCGAAAATTATCCCCCAGCCTCGTAATCCCCCCGGCAGCAAGGCAACCCTTTACCACCTTGCCACGGGGAGGAACCGGTGGAAACGAGGCAAAAAAAGGGACTATCTTGAGAATAAAAAAAAGTCACCTTTCATCCCCATGGCTAAATGAACACAACACGCACACAATCGCATGTACTCACAGGACACTCCCAGATGAAACTGAAACGGAGGCCGCCGCCACCGCCGCTGCGAGGACAAGGAGCCGAGCTCAAATAGAAAACACACCCAGCACAGAGGAGGAAAATTCACTTTTCATTACTTGGCAAATGGCCCGATATTGACAAATAAAATTATCTGATAGCAGCAGCATCTAAGTAAATTTACCTCACGACGACAGCGACAAGGACGGCGAACGACGACGAACGATGATGCCAAAGACGTCGTCTCTGCCTCAGCGGCGCGGCGCGGCTCGGTGTGTCCTAACCGAAGAAACCTCGACCCCTTTAAGGGCAAATACTCGGCGTATATGTATATCGCAGTGCATCCTTGACTGACGGGTTATGCCGTCCGTTGTCGGATTGGGACATACTACATGTGTATGTGTGTGGGGATAGAGTTCACTTCCGCTAAAAGGACAGTCAACCCAGTGCCACGCAGCATCATCCATCGTTCGGGATAAGTCAGTGGCGGGATAGATTTAATGTTGGAACATGACGACTGAAACCAGTCCACCACTGAATCATCCGCATGATCCAACCAGGACAAGGATGAACCGGCGCGCGGCGCAACGGCGTAAGCTTCTCATCCAGACGACGACACTCTCTCATATAACAATCTGGGAATTATGTAACATTTTCAATTTCCCACAGGGGTACTACACTTTGGCTTCATCCCATCCGGTTCCAGTAAAGTCATGTTGGAGCAGTCACACGACGGTCGCGGCACCAGAATGAGCAGGGTACGGAGAGGGAACGGCTGTAAGATGTGAAGGTCGTGGTTTCACAGGGAGCCCTGCGATGTTGGATAAATTCCGTTTCGTCACACGAGCATCGGCATTGAGAGGGAATCGGAATTGTCGACATGGGGCGGTGGGAGAGGGGGACCTTGATAAAAACGGTTTTGCGAATTACTTTGGATTTAGCGATGTACCCTGGATGGGAACCCCCATCCCCGTCTCTGACTCATTTCGGTGTGACCTTCTTGGTAGGGTTGAGTATTTGTAGGCGGGAGGATGTCTGAAAGTAATTCCAACATTGCTCTGTCAACATTGAGCTTTGGAACCCGAGGAAAATGCTCGACTTGATTTGTCCTTTTTGGAGGTTTAGACTTTGACTTAAGTGAACTTTCCGTTATTTTACTTTCAGAATATAATTGCATGCACCAATTTCCGAGAATATTGCTCTTTCACATCCCCTCCGTCTGTCAGGATGTCTCATCACTTTGTATTGCTTAACTTTATTTATCTTGTAGGACATACTATCGATGTCAGTGACTAGCGAATATCGCAAACAATTTCAAAATTTGGACGGGGATACCCGGAAGAAGGATTTAGTGGAAGCACGGAGAAGTGTACAGAAATCACTGATACTTCGCCATCTTAAAATTACCAATTTGTGAGGATTTCTACTTGGGATGGGTTTGTAACGCAGTGGGTAGGTGCACTGCCTTCTAGTCTTAAATTCCAAAGTCTGACTTCAGAGTTTGAATCAAAATCTTGCAAAGTTTAGAGAGTTGTCCAATTTTCGGGAATCATCAAGGAGCGGCCTTAACAGCTTGAGTCGGCATTAAACTTCCGCTTGTGAGAGAAAAACAAGATAATTGGTAGAGGGAGCATGGACTACAGTCGATTGGAATGGATAAAAATTTCGTAGGAGTCAAGAAACTAGTTATGATTTACAGGTACCAACAATAAACTAGTCGAGACCGCCAATATTCTAGCATTATTGCGATTCAAATGTAGTCCTGAAATTTTGAAAAATGTGATAAGATTAAATTATATCCTAAGGCTTACCAAAACCAATACATGCCTGATTATAGACATCCTTTTGGAATACAAAAACTCATGCCATAAAAATTTTTTAGATGATCAAGCTAATACCTAGTTAATTGCAAACAGGACTAAGCTTCTTCAGCGAACCTACTTGTCGGTCTGTGCGTCCTATTGTTTTCTCACGAGAGGAGTTTTCCTTTATATCTTAACACATCATCATCAACATCTTTTTGAATCCGCATGCGTCACTAAAGAATCGCGGGGTAATGCACGCACAAGAGACTTCCAGGCCGCTCGGTCCTCCGCCATCGACTCTAACTCATCAGTGGCTAACCAGAAGCTTAACCAAGAGAGTATATGGATTTAATCTAACCACCGCGATGTGTGTCTGCCTAGCGGTAGTCCAACTGATGAATTTACATCACGGAAGTCGTGATGAATGGGTCGTTCATACCGCATGTCCAAACTAACAAAATAAAGCCCTCTCCGTCCGAAGCAGTAGCTGCCCAACATTGAGTTCCCTCAGCACAGTCGCATAGAAATGCATAGAAAAAACTCATCGCTGCAGCTTGTGCTTATGACTTTATTAAAAACCGATAACTTGAATTTGACACCAAGCTCGACCTTCCTTGTTACTCACGTACCAAGCTGCTAGAAAATTGATCCAGCCTGACTAGTCCTAAAAGAAAGCTCAGTATTGCTTTTCTCATCACTCGTGAAGCAGACGCCTTGATACTTAAACTTGTTCTCCTGTTTCAATCGGACTCCACTAATATGTAGAGTGGTTGAACAGGCATTTTGGAAATGCCCATTACACGATGACGTTCATCACCATTTCAGCATCCGTACATACAGCTACAAACTTATCGAGTGTGCGGTGGAGTTCCGTCTGAAAGGATGTGAGGACAACTAAATCATTTGCAAAAGGAAGGTGACTTACCCTCAGGTCTCCCAATGTAAAACATTCCTCCCCCGGATGAGCTGCAACATCCAGTCAATGCCCACAACCTTCTTCATTTCAGTTTTGTCCGAGGCATTATCGGTCTTAAGCACTACTGCATCATTCTTCTTCTTCTTGTTCTTGTAGCGCTACAGTCCGGAGTGGACCTCAGCCTCAACCAACATGCCTCTCCAGACAGCACGATCTTTCGCCAGGTGCTGCCAGTTGCGTACTCCAAGTTGGTTGAGGTCCTTCTCTACTTGTGTGTGCCACCTTAGCCTAGGCGGTCCTCTGTTGCGTTGTCCCAATGGATTCGGAGACTTTTTGGGCTGAAGCAGTGGTGTCCATACACTCTACATGGCCTAGCCATCTTGAGCGTTGTATCCGGAGACGCTTGACGAGGCGCATGTCGTTGTACAGCCCATAAAGTTCGTCGTTACGTCTTCTTCTCCAGATGCCATCAACGGAAAGAAAACCATAATCTGCATCATTGTGTTCTGACAAAAAAGAAACGCTCAGCACTTCCAATTTGAAACATTTCTCGCCTCTGCCGCGCTGCGACATCCAGTCCAAATATATAATGAAACAGAGAGCTGACAAGACGCATCCTTGGCGGAGACCAACGCCCATGGTGAAAGGTGTTGATGTAGCAGCTGTGTTCGGATAAATAAACGAAATGATCTACTCCCGTTTATCCGAACACAGTTGCTGCAGTTAGTGTAATGACATTCTTTTTACAACACTCAACGGGGAAGCATTAATCCCATACTCCTGTAGAACACTCCACAGTTTACCTCGGGGGACTTGTGCGCATGTTTGTTACAAATCTGCAAAACAACTGTAGATCGGCGTAGCATATTGGCAAGCCTTCTCAAATTTGATTCTCCAAGTGAAGAGCTGGTCGGTAGAACTTCTTCCGGGATGTTCATCCACCAACCTGGACTCAACCACAGCTCTAGAAAGGCCCTTCAAGACCATACCATAGACCTTACCGGGGAGAGGTCTATGAATCTATAAAAGAGATGCGTCCTTGTAATTGGATCAGTTTCTCGTGTACTCCTCTTTGAAAAGAGGAACAATCACTCCAGTCTGTCATTCTATTTCGCCTCATTCCTAGGCCACCTTAATGACACGAGACGGCCACGAGACTGCATCTTCACACATTGCCTAAAGCATTTCGGGCCGAATTTCATACACACCGGCGGACTTGCTAACTTTAAGCGATTCAATCACCAAACTTTCCGACTTTCTCCACCGTTGGACTATTCTCTCAAAACAGAGGTCGCCTCCAAAAGTGGAGAAGAGCCACAGCTTGTAGGCTCTTCTCAAATCTTCGAATCACTCCTGAACTCTAAGTATTTGTTTCATTTTTCTTCCACAACAAATGTCTGCGGACCGATTCAAAGCATTATTGTTTCATATTTCAAAAGCAAAGAACACCAGTTCCTACTAGAACTTGAACTTTTCAAGTTCTGGCGTAAGATTCTGATAAAAATTTAGAATATTAGGAGAAGATTCGTTAGAAGGAAACTTTTCTAAGGAACAAAAAATTTTCAAAAACTTAACACAAAGCTTTGATGCGGTATTCTTCAAGAGACTTTTTTGTGGAGTTTGGCGAAAGATAGTCAGTGCGGTGTTTACTCAATGGTCCCAACTGACGCTATCTTATTGGCAGATTCTAGTTGCTAATTGACACGGTCTTAGTAAATTAAGTAATTTCATCAAAGTCTTAAAACTGCGAGCTTGCGTTGCAAATACAGAACATGCTCAGATGCGGGACTTCCGTGATCACCTGCTTGTATGTACTTATACCACATGTTTCATTTTCCCCAAAGTCGCTCTTAACTCAAGACTAGGCCCCTTGATAGACTGAAGTACAAAACTGACATCGTACGTCGGGAACACTCACTCCCCGTGTGTAGCAAATGAGCCCCTCTCTGTTATTCTATGGGTTCACAGCACCCGGCTGCAATGCATGTCTACATCGAGAAAATTCCCAAAACCATATGCCCTAAGTCAGTAGTATGGACAAAATTACTTCAGTCTAGTGAGCACTGCAAACTCAACTCGGCGCACGTGATGTAAGACATTAAACAAAAGGTACCACGATACAACCGTGGTCGCCGTGGGGTAGTGGGTAAATACGTCGAGCCGAAGGTCCAGGTTTCATTTCCAGACTGAGAACTATTAGTCCATGAAGAGCTTGTCAAACCCCACCGTTCTAATTAGGCAAAAAAACTGTAGGTCCCCCTACTCGTGAGAGAACAATAGCACATACCATACGAGAAGTTGACGCAGAAGTTAGGTCTTTGTCCCTTGTGGCCTGTAGTGCCACTCAATTATTATTATTACCGCGATACACCCATAAGGCTCCATCAGTCTTTCAGTAGCTCCAGGTTTACCGTGGCAGCAGATTACAGACTCTTGTCAAGCTGTTCATTATTGGTCAACAACTGGGTTTGAAGGCCTCCCCACCAAATGTTCTTCAATTCCATCAGCGATTCCGTTGACACTAGTTATAGTGTTACTGACAAAATGTTGAATTCTCTGAATGGAGTCACATCATCTGAAGGAGAACATGAGTAGTGGTGCTCTTGAAATTGGAAATAAACACAGCAAACATGTCCTTAAGGACTCTCAATCTACATTTCTTGGCAGTTATTTCGTCCACATGCCACTAACTACATCGCGTCACTACAGTCACTACTCTCCTTTATAAGCCGCATCATATTTTCGATCAATTCCAGGATAAGGATTTTTTTCTCCATTTTCGCAGCAAACTTTTTGCGCATTTTTCAACTGAGCACAAGTGTACTTGCAGAATTATTCAGTATCCCGCCGATATCTTGCCTATCTGCGGCACGTGAATTTCCATGGCGCCGGAAAAGACATAGCCGAGAGTTCTCATAGTTCTCAAGCCATACACTTGTAGTCAGCGAATTAAGTAGCCCTTGCGATTCAAGGCGATAATTCCGCTACAAATTGCACAGATATTCACATATTCAGGCACTTACGCAAAGCGAAAACCATTGCGGATGTGTTTCACGAGGACTTGTAGTCTAATTTGATTCCCTTCTCCCACCACGTCTCGGTGGTGGCCAACAGGCGTTTTTCACTCGTGGGCAGGAAATTGTCGGTTTTTTTCTATTGTCAGCTTTTGATCCTTTTTGTCTGCGAAAGCTTAAGTCGCCACAAATGTTAATTTGTCGCCGCTTGACGTTGACGTCGGCCGCCATCAACGCGAGTTCCCGTTGTATTTGCCATGACATTTAAACTGCTCGGCTTACCCTCCCTCCAAGTCATGCTGAATATCAATTATCCTAAAATGGAAACGCTCTCTACGCTCTGCGAATCAGAAGTGTTTGCACATCCTCCAGCCAGCAGAGCGGTGGCATGGCAGCTACGCCAACAGCGGTAGCCAGCCGTATGGCGCACAGTCAAGGGACAGACCGTGTAGCCATGTAACCGCCACAGCGTCCGCCAGAGGGAGGGATGATTGCTTCTGCGACCGGCCAAGCAAGTTAACCGCAAACATTAAGTGACATGTCACATTGTCGCGATGTCGAACTTTTCTTTTTCCTTTCCTATTCCCATTGACGAAGGTCACAGCCATAAGAATTCGCCATTTATTTTCGGCGAAGGAAGAAAGGACACATCCTCTCCGTGGCGCAGAGCGAATGCAAATTGAATCTTATCCCCCGAAACTGAATGTCGAAAAGAAGTTAAAATCCTTTCATTCCGGTCACGATCCGATAGAGACCATTTGTGCGGGGTTTGTATGTAGGTCGTTCTCGTACATATTTCCAGGGGAGGGTGCGCCTTGTCCTGCTGTAGCGAACGGAGCGACATTAAGACAACTCTTGATGGGGGGAACAAACCAATTTGTTATCCTTCAAAGTTAATGAATTGGCGTCAATTCTGCGGAACTTGCGGAGAAGACCGTAGTCTCGCTGTGAGAAGAGGCGCTTGCATAATGAGTGGGTCGTAGATTTCAATCGACTACCGGTGGCCGTTGCTGCTGCGGCGGAGCGAACACAAGGCGCACGAGAATCATGATGATTATCTTCCAGCTGGAGGATAATGGCCGCATCCGCGTGGATTGAGGTGAGTGAAGTGAAGAGATACTTAAGTTTTGCATTTAGCCAACGGGATGTAATCATGTATCAATAACCAAAATCCTCTTGTTGGGTTAGTTAGGCGGAAATATTGATTATCCTTCGCTGACAACCGACAACCTGAGTGGTTGGTTCACTGTGTGCATGTATAAGTTTGAAGCGATGGTGGCGGCAGGGAGGACTGCAGCTGGGCGAATGTGGTTTCAGTGGATTGTTGGAGCGTACAAGCAAGACAATTGAATTTGTTTCTCGAAATTTGACATTCCAAATCGAGGTTATTGATCGTGTTCCAGAAAATCGGTTGGATCTAGTCGCTGCTAAGATTGGTGTCAAAGGGCGAAGATACTTGCGTTTGGGATAATGGTTGGTTGGCCTCGGCAAGATGATGATGATGATGAAATGTTTGTTGAGTTGCCTAAGAAGATTTCTTCCATTAAAGGCGCGTCAACGCATTAATCGTAAAAATGACTAAATTTGCAAGCACATTGTCTCTCTTACACCACTCCCTGTATACTGATGTATTCAATTACATAATTTTCCTGCGGTGGTTGCTACGATCAAGGCTGGGTCTTTAGCCTAATTTTGTCGATTTTCAAATAAACATCACACTGAGGCAGCTTGTTCTTTCATAAAAAATGATCCTGTATGTGGATGCAAATTGGAAAACAAAAATCCATGGACTACTGTGGCTAGAGCATGCGAATGGACAACAATGCACTGCTAAGAGGTCTTCGAATCCCAGCTTCCGCGTTCAAGAAGGACAGGAAGGGCGAACTTCCGGTAGAGAAACCAAGTGAATGCGAACGTAAGAGAGCCCGATCGTAGGAATGGAAGGCAGCTATAGCCCAGGCTCAGACCCTTCTTGGGTCGCAGGCCTTGATACAAACATACATGCAATTGCTTGCGATCTATTGAAGTGGAGCAGGCCTACTAATAAGGAGGCTTCCTCAATCACGATGTCTTCAGAAAAAAAACATTACAGACTAGAGCCTTGCTACTAATTCGCTCTCCAACTTCTCTCCACCCAATTAAAACTTATTTTCCAATCTCTGATCTCTAGGTTCCCCTCAAGATCCGTAAGAGTAAAAATCCCTTTCGCTTCAATGAATCCAGGTTGGTATATCTTCGCTCCCCTTTCCTGTCTGCCCTAAGCCTGAGCGAAATCATACCTTACATTTTTCAAATTTGAATTCTTCGGCCGATTTGTACATAGCATGTACGAGTTGATGACGGTTCTTCTCCACTCATGTACGCCATTTTCTTCTTCCTCTGCTACGTTACATACTTACTACACACGGTTAAGAATCTAAGACTCTTCGGACCTAATCATCATAAGCGTTGGATCGGACGAGAGAGGCGCTTAACTAGTTGAGTCTTCTTATCCATATGCCATCAACGCAAACAAGACTAAAGATCACACAAAGAGCTACGTAGATCAGCACAAGATCAATCTCGGCAGTTTGCCTCTTCTTGTGGCGCTACAGTCAGGGTGGACCTGGACCAATACGATCTTTCGCTAGCTGCCTCCAGCTGCGCACTACAAGGTAGTTGAGGCCCTCCTCCAATTGTGTGCGCCATCTTAGCCTAGGCCATCCTCTGTTACATTGTCCCAATGGCTCAAGTTCGATAACTTTTTGGGACGGAGCAGTAATGTCCATACGCTTTACATTTCCTATCCATCTTAATTGTTGTATCCGAAAACGCTTGACTGGGTGCATGTCGTTGTACAGCCCAGTGAGTTCGTCATTAAATCTTCTCCTACAGATGCCATCAACGCAGACAGCACCAAAGATCGCACATAGAAGACTAAGTCCATAAAGCAGGACTGGGATGATCAAGCTGTTATACAAAGAAAGCTTATTCCTTCGAGAGAGGGCTTTATTATTCAATTGCCTCTTGAGCCCAAAGAAACAACGATTGGCAAGAGTGATTCTGTGTTTGATTTCGGTACTGGTGTGGTCGTCCCTATTTGCCTTGGAACCGAAGTAGACGAAGTCCTTGACTACCTCAAAGTTTCTGCTGCCAAGTGTGATGCTCTCTCCGAGAAGTGGGTATTGTTTGTACTTCATTTTGCCCCCATTAACCACGAATTTTAGTCGCTTCCGCTTCAATGCCAGCAAGCGCGGTTTGCCTCTGCTCTGTTTGCTCATGGGTGTTAACAGAGACTACAAAAAAATAGTGCGTATACGCCACAGTGTCCTTCTATCAGTTTTACAAACAAGCTCCTTCACGTCTCATTTCACTTTTGAGCAAAATCTCAGTTCTCTGAACTTGAAGGTTTCTTTGGCGGATGCGCAAAGAGGAACAGAAATCTTTTCTCTAAAAAAGTCCAAGGGCGTCATTTTTCACGCATAATAAGAACCTTATTCCTGACTCCAAGGAAACAGTGAAGACAAGAATGATTCTGTGCTTGATATTTTCCTTTCCTTATATCTTGCGAAGTAGATCTAAACGAATTCCGTGACCTCATCGATCTTACTTCCATTTGAACGCCTTGACCGAAAAGTCTAATTCGTGTCCTTCCTTTGTAGCTGTGACACAGACTTCGATTTTGTGTGCTAATCATTTATTGCCATACTTACACCACAACAAAAGAAAGTTAAAGTCCAAAGAGCGAAGGAGTTGCCACACTTGCACATTTTTTATCGCTAAAGACGTCCTTCGCAAGTATACTTCATACCTGCGTGTCACAAATGTATATTCTTGTATTTACATACATAGTCTTTTTTTATGTGAATATAGACATTGGCCAGTTCATTTTTTTAAACCATACCATACGTTCCTCGCATCGGGATAGGCATTTAAGCCTTCCTCTTCCCAAAGAAGCAGTAGTGCCTACAATAGTACTAGGAATCTTAGGCTTAAGCCCCATCCAGTATTATACCTTTTTAAACAAAATTAAATTCAAATAAAATTTTTCTCAGTTTCTCCTCGTCCTACTTAAGAGAGCAAATTTATAATGAATACGAATAAAGCAGAGTATCCGCGACTGTTACACATTTCGAGAGAGAGAGAGGAAAAATTAAAACGGATCGATAGCCAATTAAAACATCGTCTAAGCTCACTGTCAATGGAATTGAAATTTTTCATTTAGAAATGCGTCGCAGTGAGTAATAGCCAACACGAAATTGATATTTGATATTGATATTGATTTAATTCCAGCCGAAAAGGATGTCAATCAAATCGGAGCCAAGGCAAGCTTCACTGACAATGTCCTCATTAATTAGTAATACTTAGTGGCTTTCAGTGTTGAGTGGAAGGGAGCGGAAAGTTCAGAGATAAAGTTGTAGACGAAACTAAGAAGTAAAGACTTTTCGAACGTCGCGGCCGCAAAATGTCACAATGGTTCCTTCGAAGTTCATTTTTTGGCATTTGGGAGTAAGATTCCGTACCAAATATCTGCTTAAAATGGTGTTTCCTTTGTTTTCGAGATGAGAATTCTTTAAAGGCGGGATTTAAAGAAAAGGCGTACGGATTGAGTGCCCTTTCTTTCATTAAGTAAAGTGTATAGGCTAAGAGGGATGGACTTGAGTGGTATAGGGTGTCTTGTGCTGTTGAAGAAACCAGCAACCTTATATTATCTACTGATACCTGTGCTTAAAAAATGACCATAACTTGAACCAAGACTTGGACTGCAACTTGGATGGGAATCAACGCAAGGACTTAGACGGAGTATTAAAATGCAACATGGCCTGGTCAAACCCTTGCCAGAGGGCTTGGCAAGGGCTTGGATTTATTTAGAAATCCGTCATAAGAAGAGCTTGGACAAAGATATGGACAAGGACTTAGACAAGAACTGGACTGATTAGCAACTTTGACAAGGACTTTAATTGGTTCTACACAAAATTGAGTAGCACTACAGCCCACAAGTTACCAGAGCCGAGCATTTACAATAACTACTCATATTGTGCGTTCTACCGTTTTCTCGCGAGTAGAAAGGACCTACAGTTTTTACCGACTCCGAAAGGCGTGATTTGAGAAGACGATCAGTACTTTTTGAATGTTGTTCGCAAATCTTAAGATTTTGTGTCATGCAAAAATACGCTGTGTTCCGTCCACGAATCGAACTTGGGACCGTGGTGTGTGAGTCGACGCACTTACCCACTAGGCCACAGCGACTACAGAACCTTAGGTTAGTGGAAAGTCAGGAACATGGACAAGACTTGATAAATGTCAGAGAACTTGGACATGCACTTGAAAGTGACTTGGACGTAAACAAGGAAACGCATGAAGATTTGGACAGTAACATGGTGAAAAACTGAATAAACCTAATGGACTTAAAAATAGGCAAGGACTTATACTGAAACTTAGGCAATGCCTTGTACTGACACGTAAGTAAGACATTGGATAAGTACTTGGGCATGCTTACAATAAAATAGAGAGTGGAAGTATATGAGAATGATTCCAACTACTTTGCCAGCCCATCATTATCATCATCTTTAACCCTTTTCCACTAAAGGGAAGGTATTGCGCGCACGAGAGACCTTCAGGCCGCCATCGACTCCAATTAATCAGAAGCTATTCCCCAGCGCAATTAGGCGATTTTATGGATCCAACCACTTCCTCCAGGCTCTACCGAGAAGTTGTCCGTCTGATGAAATTGCATCTCAGGCACGCCTCGGAAGTCGTGATGAAGTTGGCATCCGTACCACGTGGTCAAACCAACAAAATATAGCCCCTTCAACATTGAGTTCCCCTCGCACTATTGCATACCGCAACGTCTCAGAGATATTTCACCGCGGCAACCTCTGTTTACGATCGTATTACTTTGGATATTAGCCAAAATTCATGACCGTAGATAAAAGTGTTAAGGACCGGTAGCTTGGCTTTGCCGCAAGGGTCGCCCTTTCTTATTGCTGATCTACCATACGGCTTCAAAATTGATCCAGCCTGGCCAATCCTAAAAGTAAGCTCAATGTTGCTAATCCCATCAGTCGTGGAAATGACCCTAAAATAGTTTAACTCAGTTTTCAAGCTGCTAATGCTAAAAGTAAGAAAATTGTGTTCGCCTCGTGTAATTTTAAAAATTCTAATTATGATTATATTTGGGAGACTATCAATAGACCGTAGGACTATGTTTTCTTAAATAGCTCATGAGGTGTTTTCTGGCCAATTTGGTATTCTGGTACTTTTCACAAGTAAGTGGAATCAAGTCAGCGCCATGAAGGCTTAACCTTTCTTTGTTGGGTGATTAAATTGAATGCTACTTCTCGTGAACTTCGTAATTGATTATTATTTGAACTAATTTGACAACAAGACATTATTTTTCGAATTCCAAAGAAATATTGAAAGAATTGCATTTTTAACGCCTTAATATGGCACTTGAAGCATTCCCATACTTCTATGTGCCGGCATTTCCTTTGAACTAATAGAATTACCTGCCTGAAGTTCATTCGTCATTATACAACAAAAGTGAAATTAAATTTAAGTGGATTCAATTAGGAGTTTCCTTGAAAAATTCTGAAAACCTTAAATCAACCTTTGTGCCCTTAAATGAGCGTAAAACTGCCTTTGGGGTAAAATACATTACTTCTACTTTACAGTGATAGAGAGTTCTTACACCCACTCCACTTGCAAATACAAAAGGATTTCACAATATGGATGATAATTGTAAATATCCCGAGGCATAAGGTAATTGTGAAAAGCCTTTGTTCAAGGGCTCTGCCTGGACGGAGAGGAATTTTCAACTGTTGAAAGACTAGCCCGAGCAGCAAAGCAGCAGCGACCAACTGCAGCGGTAGCTGATGACCCACGGCTTTGCCTTCTTGCGAAGGACACAGATGGTGGATAGAAATTAAGATAAATTCAGCATCGACATGACTAAGGCTTCCATTGTGTCCTTTGTCCACATTTCTCTGCCTCAAAAATTCTTCATAATTGCGTTAAGTTATATTCTCTCTATTTTCAGGCGAAAAGTAATTGTACAGTGGCAAAGGGAAGTCAGAATTTTGTTTAGAAATTGGCATTTGACCTGAGGGATCTGCTTCACATGGTCAGTAATTTAAATATTTTATTCGCAGTTTGCAGTTCACTGTTCTTACTAAAATACGCAAGAATCCGCTTTTGAATTGTTGGATGAGTACAAGGCTCCTTTTTTGCATGGTTGGCGTTGGAGTTGTTTTTAGCTTATTTAAAAAACTGGAACACAGCGGCAATCACATTTTTCTAAGGTTGGTTTCAACCATCGAAAAACGTTCTCCGTGGGAGTCATTTGTTGTAAGGCCAATTGTCATGTCTACAGAAAATTTTCAAAATTACAAGGTATAAACGGATTTGGCGGTATTATGAGGATCCGTGGGTTATAAACAAGCTATACATACGTGGGGCCGGTTATGACTGTTGGTACACTGAGACATTCTTGTAATTTATTTCATTTCGATCAAAAGCCTTGTGTCACACATACTGCAAGGGCTTAATTTTCCCAAAACTACAATGGTAGTGTAATTTCTGCTTATGGATTGGAAGATTGAATAGATTTTAAAATTCCATGTAAATGTTACGACAGGCTACTTTTTCCATATTCAAATTGTTTATTTCATTTACTAACTGGAGTCATTTCTTGGGGACTCTTTCGCCCTTATACAAAAACTAGCATTTTATTACATTTTAGTGGTCGCGCCAAGTTTGATAATTTCTTCATTATGTGAGACTGGATTTTGAATTTAACGATATTTTTATCTTCATTGAAAGAAATGACAGACATATTGGAGTGTAGGCACTTTTCTTTTGAGAAAACATATTGGGTGGGCAACTAAGTAATTGCGGATTTCACTCATAGATGGCTGAATTTTTAGGTCTGCGGACGTAATCGAAATTTCAAACACATTTGGTAGTTGGTACTTCAACTGTCAGTCAGTCATATACCATATAGTCCCGACCGAGCACCATCTAATTAGTTAATATTTCGATCCAAAACTCCTTGAATAGAAAAAATATTTCAATTATGATGGTGAAGGCAAATCGTACCTGGTACAGTTTTTTACTTATGAAAACCAGAAGTTATGAACGTGAAATTATGATGCTGCTTGAAAGATGGCAAAATAAAATTACTTGGGTTTACGCCAACCCTATATTAAACAGAGTGTTGCACTATAGTCTGAACATTTCCGAGTCTAAGTTTCCGTTGCAATGTTCTTCCTGTTCGCATCCTGGGGCATCACACGTCAAGAAATCTTATGTAGTTTTTTATTTTTATTTCTCCTATTCCTAAGCGGCACAGAGTTCCACATGAGAACGACCTCAAAATTGTGATGATAGTCCTGAAAAATTAAAGGAGCACCCTGCACAATACATGAGGACTTTAAAAGACTTTAAAAGCCAAGAGATTGTGACACCACTTTGGTGTACAAAAACGTAACGTATATTCCGACACTAACAGCCAATTTCAAACAAACAATTGCTAGTCGATGCAGAAACATAAATTTACGCTACAAGCAGAATCACAACTTTGGTGGTCTGCATTCAGAAAACGATATTAAAACTGATATATACAAAATCATTTTCAAATGATGGAAATAATGAAAAGTCCTGCAATCATTGTTACTTGGGGACAACGAATCAATTCCTACGACAATGTCTAGCTGGTCATAAGTTAGATATAAAGAAATTAGAACAATGCGTAATAACAACAACAACAAATATATCACCCAAAGACACCTAATGGAAACTCTACACATAATGCACGACAATAATGAAATGACCATGCAGATCATATGAACTATTTTCTCTATGCTTACAACGATAAAAAAAAACTTTGGAAAATCCCAATATTCAGAATTATACAGGACTTCGTTATGAGAAGTGTTAAGATTTCAAATATATAAACCGTTCAGTGACAGTGAGCTAAAATTATAAAAAAATATTTACAATCCTTTTAAATCAAAACGTCTCAGTTGTGTTGAAAAATTATTATACGCTTTGGATTTCAAACGTGTGATTGCTTTATATTTGACTTGAAAACCACAAGAAGCTATCGTTAGAGCCCTCAAGCACCTCAATGTGAATAGATTCTTTGTGTCTCGAGTCATAGCTCGTTACCGTGGTACAGGCAGCTTTGCAAAACTCCCTGGGGATGTTAAATGGTCATAGAAAACAGCAACATGGGTAGAAATGACTGGGAAATCGAAGGCTCAACTGGAGCGAAATCCTTGTCGAATTGCTTTAATGGATGCAGTCCATACCAAAAAATGAGTTTTGCCCCAAGCCAGTGAAGTTCCAATACGCTCTCAATCTTACTCTGCAACAGAAAAAAGTAAGAGTTAAAAGAGGTAAGGAGTTGCTACGCTTGCATGAAAGCGGTGAGTTGTGAATTTGTTTTTTTTTTTTTCAATGAGCCGTCATTTGTTTTCGGGTCAACAAACTAAATGACAGAGTTTTCTTGTTACAGAGGTCGTTCGAAAACTTGCATTTTCGGATGCCTACTAAGCAGTAGGTAGCACCGATTGTGATGGTGTGGGTAGCCATAACTGCCGATGGCCGTCCTCCGCTTTTATTTTTGGACCGTGGCTTTCTTTACATCCCATGTGCCACGAGTTCTTCTCTTCTATCGTCCACGTGTCACTTGATTATATGTTTGTTAAATTATCCCATGTTTCCATCGTTACATGTGGCACGTGTCGTCTTTCTATTTGTCTAGCTTGTTTACGTCTTTCATCCAACCACCTAATTCGTTTTTGTCAGCCGCCTTAGCTTAAGTTTGCTAATCCTTGAAATCACTACCCCATAAAGAAACAGTGTTTTCAAAAGTACTTCACTGTTTTAATAATATAACTCGCGCGTCAACGAACGTTGGTTAAAAAATAATGTTCCGCAAGTTCTCCGGATGGAAATCCGTCTTATCGAAGACTAGCTACAAAGAATTCTAAAGTCTTCGCCACTTCAAACAAACACTTTGCAGGGAATAGGCCAAAATACGGGCAGAGCAATTTGCGTGCCCACAGCTGTTTCTTTGGACTCAACTGTTGATCGAGTAGTGGACCCCACTGTCCAGAGACCAAGTAAATACTACAAAGGAGCTTGATCATCCCTGTCCTGCTCAATTGCGCCGAAGTGAGGACAATCTGAATAAGAGGTGAAGAAGGCTTTTCGGGAACGTCTTTAATCAATCTTTGATCCTATTTGCGTTGGTTGTTTTTGGAGAAGAAAATTCCCCCACGGGCTGTATGGTACGTACAGCGACATGAGCCTACCCAGGCGTATACGCATTCTGCGCCTAAACTGGCTAAGCCATGTAGAAAGCATGGACAACATTGCTTCAGCCCAATGAACCTTCAATTTCGAACTCGATGTCTCAGACCAGACGGGCCTCAATCAACTTGGGGTGCGAATACGGAATATCGTGCCAGCTGTAGAAGCTTGTTGAAACACAGCTCCTCCCCGGGCGGTAGCGTCATATGATGACGAAGAAGATGCAAGTTTGTAACACTTATTTGTATGTGTAGCTGAAGATGAAAGTTTGTTTCATTATTCAATATAGAACTAAGAAAGCCGAGGATAATAATCTTCACCAAAACTGTAACCCAACTTTGCCAAATTATTGACTTATAGAAGCTCTTCCAACCTATTCTTTAAATCCTTCAGTGAAAATTAACTTAAAAGGGGTGAACGATCCCGAGAAGGTCCTCTCTTGTTCAATGCTTAATTAGGAAAACTAAAAATACTGATACACAGATGCACAATCTACACCAATTCAAGAATAAAACTGAATAGCACCACTTTAAATGACACTTTTCAATTCATTGAACTCCATCGCCAAGTGAATGCATTTCACGATTTTAATCAAAAACATCACTTCTAAACGCTCTCAATTTTGCTTCTGTATATCCCGTAAGTGCGTGCGTTTATGCCAACACATGTAAACACGGAAACAAAAAGAAAACAGAAAAAAAAAAACGAAAAAAAAACAAAGATAATCTCCTGTGGAAGACATCGATTTGTTGAAAGTTTAATACACCCCCCGACAGGATGTTACATCAGGATAAATTATAATTCTCACATCCGTAGGTTGCCCCATTTCTCATGTGATGTAGCCGCTCATGCATGCAGCAGCACTGAATGCAGGAAGCGTAGGATGCAGGGAAATTACATTGTTGTTAGCGATGAATTGAAATCCCCATAGGTGGAAGTGAAATGCAATCGAAGTCGTTAATCAGAAGGTGCCTGTCATTTGAAGTGCACTATCATTTTAAGGTGCCTTGTCATTTCACTAATTTATCAGGGAATCTTTTCTTCGAACCTTTTCACCTTAAGACTGCCACACTCCAGTCATTCGAGAAAATGATTTTCATAGTCTTCGTTTTTTTTCTTTCTCTCTCTCTCATTTTTATTGAATGTGCATTACGTGATGGTGATTGCGTGTGTATGCAATGTGATCTTTGGGGCTCATATTTATGGACATTGTTGATTGTTTACTGCTAGTGACTTCTTTTATTCTCAGGGGCCTGGTGGAGGGGATTGGGATTGACCACTTGTGATTTATATCAATCAATGTGCTACATGTGTTGGTTTCCGGTCGTTTTCCTTCATAAGAAACCACTGAGTTTTCTTGAGGCGTTACATACTCTAAGGGATTAGGGACAATATTTCAAAATGGTCAAGATTGTCCAAGTGTCCAAAGTCACAAAATGTTGCAACTTTTAGGCACAATCCCAAGTGGTAAAAATCTGAAAATATCAAAAATCCTAAAAGATTGATTCCCCGAAAAAATAGTAAGGGAAGAGTTAAGGGGGCATGCCTCTCTCCTGCCCACTATCGACTCTGAAGGACGTGGGTAGGTTTCAAATTCTGGTAATCCCTACTTATCCCTATTAACTTTGCAAAGGATTGTCAATTCTTATAATTGCTTCTGGAATCTAAGACATCTCAAGACTTCGGATTTTTGGTTGAATTTGGATTCTGTCCCCGCAAAAGTGAAAAGTGATACGCACCGTCTGTTTATAGATTTCAAAGCCGAATACGACCAGCATTCATCGCAACGAACTTTACGAGGCTATGCCCGAATTCGGGATCCCGGGAAAATTAATCCGGCTGTGTCGC
>OX122882.1:20787071-20910070 GCA_944738645.1 Eristalinus sepulchralis
AACAACGCGTTAAAACTATTCAAATTTCTGGTAAAAGTGATGAATCAAACATGTCCACAACATTGCGCGATGATTATGACCGTCATAAGTGAGCGAATGTGCAGGCAATCAGTAAAATTGTGAAGATATTGAAAAGGAAGCGAAATTGTTGCTGATGTCGACAGACATTTCATCATCGTCACCGTCAATTGAAAATTTCATGCATGCTCCGCCATCCCAGCGTTCACAGCTATTGTAAACTATTAAACGTGTCCCACACCCTGATTAAAAACAAATAAACTGCTAAGTGTGCTTTTATGGTCGATAGTTGCCATTGGTCCATATTTCTTTAAAAATGTCAATAACCGGAAGCTTGTAGTCAGCTGTGAGCGATGTGATAACCAATTTTTTCAGCCAGCGATTGACGATTATTATGTGATTGCCAACGTTGTGTGTAAGTGCGTCGACTCACACTCGGGTTCTACATTCAAACTTGTTTGTCAAAGGGACACTTCCTTCGAGTTACTAGCAACACTCAAAGATTCCTAATTGTCTTAGAAACCATCTTCTTCGTCTTGTTGTGGCGCTACAGTCCAGGGTGGGCCTGGGCCTCAACTAACATGCCTCTCTATCCAGAACGATCCTTCGATAGCTGCCTCCAGCTGCGCACTCCATATTGGTTGAGGTCTTTCCCCACTAGTGTGCGCCACCTTAGCCTAGGCCGTCCTCTGTTGCGTTGTCCCAATGGCTCTGATTCGAAGATTTTTCGGGTCACAGCAGTGGTGTCAATTCGCACTAAATAGGATCTTAAGCGTTGTATCCGAAGACGCATGAATAGGCGCATGTTGCTGTACAGCCCATAGAGTTCGTCGTTAAGTCTTCTCCTCCAGATGCGGTCAACGCAAATAGGACCAAAAACGCAAGACTATCATTTCGAAAAGACCAAGGGCCTCCTCATCCGCTTTTAGGAACGTCCAGGTTTCCGCGCCATAGAGAAAAGCTGAGATAATCAAGCTGTTGTAAAAAGCCAGCCTAGTGCTTCAAGAAAAGGGCTAAATTACTCAATTGCCTTTTGAGCCCAAAGAAACGGCGATTGGCAAGAGTGATTTTGTGTTTGATTTCGGTACTGGCTTAAAAACCATCATTCAACGTATAATAAGATCATTTCTTGAAGTGTTAGCAGCATGCGCAAAACGTGTATTTGCTGACGTAGCTTAGTCCTTGTCCATTCAATTTAAACATTTTATTTTAACGTTTGAAACACTTATCAACAATTGATAGGGCCAGTGAGATGCTTTGAGATTTTAAATACATTTGTCGCTATTACTGGACTATAAAGATATTCAAGAACGAAATTGTCAATGGAAAAACTCTGTCGAAGTTAGTTGTGTACTAACGGATCATAATCGTGGTAGGTGTCACAAACAGAAAAAGACTTGCCAACTGTCCTCAACAGCCTAAGACAGATGAGGCTAAGAATTTTAGAGTAAACTTCATTTTTCTAACTCTATGGCATTTAAATCTAAATTTGCAATTAACAAAATGGTATTTACTGACATTATTATAAAATCCTTAAAACCTACTGAGCAAAATACACTGGGTATCATATGGGGACCACAATGACCTAAGTCGAATGCGGTTGTGCTGCGTCTACCCACCAACCCAACATTGATTTAATTCAAAATAAGGAGAAATTTGGACCTTTCATCAGGGTGGCATCACAATAGGCCTAAAGAGGGCTGTATCAGGCATTGCCCCTCACACGTACCAACCCAAATATGTACGTTGAAACGTTCATATCATGAATGACATTATAGCGTAAGTTCGACCCTTGCTAAGACGGTGTGTGAAGATAGTTACGGTCAAAGCTCTAACCCAGCATGGAAAATATAGTGTTTTTTAATAATAATTAAGTGGCACTACGGCCCACATATTGTGCCTGATTTTGTTCTCTCTTTTTTTGTAGATTTCGAAAGGCGAAATGCAAGAAGCTTTTCATAGACAATGAGTAACCTGAACCTACGGCGGGTGGTTAGACTCACTTACCCACAACGCCACGGCGACCGCAATAGTATTCTATAGGAACCTAAACAATTTTATGGAATCAATTGCTTCAGCTATACGCAGATCCAGATGTAGTCCGAACAGCAAAGAGCTGTTCCACATTCTACATTCTTTCTCATGTACAATTTCAAACGATAAAAATGGTTTTCCTGAATTCATTTATTTTTATGCATTTAATTGCAGTTTGAAAACCTCTCCTTTGCTATTTCTATAATGCTCCAAAGTAAGTTGTGGCAAAGTCCATAAAAAAAGGAATGAATAAGTTATTCAGCTAAACAGTAGTTCACCCGTGCAAAAAAAATTGGACCTTCATCTTAAACTGTTGAGGAAGATTACTGTTCAATGTCACCTACAAGTCCCTATCCAGCATATTGTATGCATTGAAACGCACCAATGGGGTTCCTGTGCTGCAAAATGAGAACTGACCACTCGTTTGTACCACGACAAATAAAATGCAACATGCAGTTTGATTTAAGGTCCCCTAAGTCGCTGAAAACATATGCTAGACCTCGGCAAGGAGTTTCGTACGAAGAGCAGGTTTTAGGCACCATTTCCTAACAATTGGAACAAATGCCGGATTGCACAGAAGACATTAAGAACGACGCTTGTTCGCTTGCGAAATGAACTTATCTTGAAGTAAAGGTGGATCTGTTGAAACTGAAACAACCAATGACAGCTGAAAATTTGAAGAAGTTAAGGAGTTTTAACGTGAAAAGATCATCTCTGCAAAACGAGCAAAACTCTTGCATCGTCCGACTAAAATTACACAACGATAGTCCTTGTAATATTTATACAGGAAGGGAAATTCTGGGCGATTAGCAAACCGGCAGAGCAAGCTCTTAGTTTCAGCGAAGCAAGAGAGACGAGAACAACACTCTGCAGAATCTATGAACTGTCGGAAGGCAAAAGGCCATCGACTACACTTTGTCTTCCACATCGAGTAAATTGGACATTAATTCTCAAACTGGCTATCGAATCCCATCATCTAAAATACACACCGATTGGCCTCGACAACGGCAGGCAACATGCCCGGAGCCGTCAGCGATGGAAGACTGTTCTCATTCAGACTCAAACCCATCAGGGCTCGCAGTTCTGATAAGTAAGTAAGCAAAACAAGAAAAGTCAAAACCAATAAAAATACGACCTTGGAAATATAATTGAAAGAAAGAATTTAAATGTAAGTTAAAAATAAGAATAAAAATATGTACAAGTCACGAGGAGAAAATTCAAAAAAATACGAAAAAAAGTTTACTTAAGAAAATAATTAAAATAAAATGAAAATAAATAAAAATTCACCTTCAAACTCACATCACGTCCACATTTGTACGAACTCAAATATGAGAGCCTGTGTCAGGGGCATGAATTTAGGGGAAAATCTTTTCTCACATCTTGAAACAAATAAAATCATTTATCAATAACGTATCGCATTGCAGCATAGCCTAACACCTGACCCTGCTCTAGTCTATCTAATACTATACTTACGATCACCTTTACTAGCAGGAGGTTTGCGTGTAGCCCAGTTCGTTCGAATTGACCTCGATCCCAGCCACTGTCCGTTCATAGCAGTAATGGCGCTCTCGGCTTCCTGTAAATTGACACACGAATGTAAGCAAAATAGTCTTCCAGCCCTTTCTCCCACTGTCACATGAACTTACTGTCTTTTTGACGAATGAAACGAATCCATATCCTTTCGACTTGAGTGTCTGTGGATCACGAACAACACGGCAGTCACTGAAACGAAACAAGAGGAGCATAAGTGCTGTCATCAAATGCGGCGAAATGTGAGCGTATTTTGAAGTCTCCTGCAGTTTGTACACAATTAGTTGTCCTAGCGGATGAACCCCTTAAGCCAGACTGGTAAGGCTGGTAACAATGGTCAATTCCGCGGAGAGCGGGTTTGATTTCAGAAAGCCAGTACCACCACAGCATTCAAAGCGGCACCGTCGCCCGAAAGTTGCTTAATTAACTCCTTCAGTTGCCTGTTTGGCTGGCAGATGTTTTCAATTCCCCAGCCAGGGACAGGAGTGACAGGCGAACAATGCGCTACGGAATATACAACTTTCCGAAGGATGCCCCTTTTAAGGATCCCGGTCGCTGCGCGAATTTCATGGACTTCCTTCCACGACCAACGGCAACATCATCGTTCCGCAAACAGCAGAGCAGCCGGCATCAGCAGTCCCATCAGCACCGCCGCCAACGGCAGCGACAGAGTGGTGTGGCAATCAATGCAGCTTATTTCATAAATTACTTAAGTTTAAGTTGTATGGAAATTTACACGAATTTCGCGAATTTTAATCGGATTCCGTGTCGTGGCTTCTGCAGGGAGGCCCACGATTCGGTTGTTTATTGGTTTTGAGAATTTAAACTTTTCGTGTTGACTTTGTGTGGGTTTCACATAATGTGCCGTGATGGGGTTAATTCCCGGCCCTTCTCACGCGGTCTCTATTCATGCAAAATTAACATAATGTACTTACGATATTTCCCCAAAGGGTGTGAATGCCTCTCGCAACTGTGGAGTCTCAATCTCTGAGCTCAGATCACCGACGAAAATGTGGAAATGTTCTGTAAGTAGAGGCAGAAAATAAAGGATTATGATTAACATGAGTACATAGTTATTACGCAGGTAATTTGAACGTGAACTTATTGTGCTACACGTCGTGTTGTAATGTTATTCTATTCAATCTTATTGAAGCCCCTAGTGTAACAAGGGTGGTGCTTTAATGATGGTATACTGACAGTATGCATTAAATCTTCGACTTCTGAGGGATGCATGAAATAAAATCTAGTAAGCTGACGTGTCAGCTTGAAATACTGTTTAATTCAAGCCGTGTTTCTGTCCTTTCTGTGTTTTTGTTTTGCATTCAAGCTGTGACAAAATTTGTATCTCCAAAGAGGGTGAAAGAAATTCAAACTAAAAAAATTTCTAACGGACAATGAACTCCTTTTGATCTGGAACTTTTCTCCTTCTTGCTATCCGAAAGTAGTCAAATAAATGGTCGAACATGTTGCAAATCTGACCCAGATTCGGCATTGGTCGTCCATTTTTTTAGGGCTTACCAAAACTTTAACAGAGTTTCTAAAGCACACTTATACTAATATTATTGTAATATGGAACCAAACATGAGACAATACGAGACGAAGCAAAGCAAATTCTCGACACCTTTGAAAAGAAAAATGTTTTACATCAGTACAGCGAACTACTCCTTTTTGTACCCAAATTTGTATGTAGTCCATAAAGCAAAGAAACATTGATTTATTTGCTTTGTCCAGATTGAGCGAAATCAAAGAGGAAGACAGAACCTCCAGTATAGAGAAGAACTGAAAACGAACAGAAGGACACTTGACTTTGATGACTGACAGCAGGACCGTCAACGACCAAAGCTTACAATTACTCTGATGCTTACCTACAATAAGCGCTTGTTTGAAACCTAGTAAGTATGCTTGGCTCAAATTGTATAAATTGTAGAAGTGCACATAGAATGGTGGAGGCTGAGACATTTTTCTAGACTCATTATGTGACTCTTGGAAATTACACGGAAACTCATGAAGGGACTCTAAGAAATAAATTCACCAATCCCTATGTCAAGAGCCACTACAATTTCTTAATTTGCGAGTGAAAATATTATGTTCTTAGAGGAACTTCTTAAACATTCATTGTGTGGTTTCATGTTTGCAAGGCTGGTATTTGACACAGATCAAACTCAGCTTCCATTAGAAGTGTCTCAATATTGGCCAAATCTTTGGCATTTACGATAATGGATCGCGCAACTATAGAAAAACGCGTAGAATTGCTACGAATTACTACAAAATTGATGATTCAAACGTAGCCACTTTTTGTTTATTACGCGCTGATTAGTCGTCATCATCGGCCGACTATGCAAGCAGTCGGTAAAATTTTGAAAAAATTTGCAGAGAGTTACTGTTGCCGTAGGGCCTATGCATTTTTGTAGTCCACGGTTTGTTAAAAATATCAGTTCTATAAAACCAAGTGCTACTGATGATCAGAATTCATAGTTTCGCGGCTTTCGCAAAAGTTGAATGACACATTTGGATTAACATTTGCATCCTTACCAAACAAATTAAGCCATCTAACTATCAACAACGCCGTTAATACGTTTTTGGGTGTTGGAACAACAGACAATTAACACTGATTTCTCTAAAATCATTTTGTTCAGTGGAGTGTCAGTTTGGTACTAACAACCAAAGTTTGCAGCTTAGGCGGCCCAGAAAAGCCACAAGTCATCAAAGAGGTTCCATTGCATCCAGTCAAACTTACTAATTGGTTAGCTCTATTATCGAATTGTGTCATACGTCTGCCTTACTCCAAAGATGGTGAACGACTAGAGTCAATACCGAGGCAAATGGTCACATGATAACCTTTCTTTTGACCGACGATTGACGAGTGACATGGAAGAAATGTGATCTCAAGAAAAATGAAAACAATGCCACCACTTTTGCGTAACTTCATGTTTTATTGACGTCAATTGGTCATGAAATTCGACACTGTTTAATTGTTTTGCGTGGATCTATGGGAAAGACTGTTCTTACGTGAACAATACCCGACACACTTAAAACCAACATTACTCAAGTTTTGGTCGAGATACTGCCCGAATTGTGCGACAAAGAGGTTGAACATTTCTTCAACAACAAGAATATGTTGCGAGTCATTCAGAGAATTCTAATTGAATGGCCTAAATGGCAAAATCTAAGCTTTAAGAAGAATTAAAACTTTTATCACGAGTGTATCGATGTGTGTGCTTTAAAAAATTCTACTTTTCAAACCTAGAAATGAATGACTCTAAATATTTCGGGGCTCCACTATGAGTAACAGGCCAATTTGCTTATTTGCTTATAACGCTTAACAATGGAGAAGTTTTTATGCATTAGGAATAAACAGACTTAGAGCCATGGTCTGTATATTATTTTTTAACTTCACCAACACACTTATTTCAAGATATTCGCGGGCACAGAACTTTCTACTTTCAATTCGTTTTTCCCAATCAAATTATGAAAGTTTGCAGCTAATGACCTGACAAAACAAATTGCATTCCAATTTCTTTGTCGCGAAACTGATTGACTCATGACCAGCCATCAGACAGTTCAAATTAAGAGCTCAGCCCATTATCGAAACCCACACAGGGTACCCTTCTAACGACATTTTAATTATAAAATTGCTTTAATGTCACTTCAGATCCATTGTCCCACCTGGTGGAGCCAAAATTCAGTGGAAAGGAAAACACATTAATCCAAGCAACAATCCCTTGCCGTCGTCAAAGCCATCCTTCAGCGAGCGAAAAAAAAGTGTATAAACACATAAATCGCAGTGGGGAGAGTTGAAGAAGAAGAGAAAAAAACGGCCAAAGTAAATAGAAGGCACGAAGATGAGGAACTTTCGCCCAAACGACAAAACACACTCGACAGTCGGTAGTCGACAGTCGACAGTCGACAGTGGGTACCTCCTCCGCCTCCGTGACAGACAACTTGGAAATGAAGGGAAAATTAAAAACTTTAATTACAACCCGCATTTAATGCAAATTTCAAGAGTAATTAGGGAACATAGCGCGGCTCATTCATTCCTTCTGCTGCTGTCTGCATGGGTAGAAAAACTATAACGAACAGCAACCGTTACGTACTTCACGAGTTCTCCCCGTGCCCGTCACTCAAAAGCCGTATTCCCTGTTCTCGCGAGCTACTCGCTCGCTGCAGCTGTGGTGCCCTTTTTTTAGTTCTCTTCAACTCGTCCCTGCGCCCTGCACCCGCTCCCACTGCCGGCACAACTTCGAAACACCCATTGTCGTTCTTTTGTTTGTGTTTCTAATGATCCAAGCGAAAAAGGTACAACTACCTACACATCACGTCGCACCATGCCGCCCACATAGTCATCGCGGCAACTCTACCACCAACCAACCAACCACCCCCAGTCGACCCACTCTGCGGATGGCTGTCAACCGTCTCTTCAGTGTGTTAGTTTCTTAGTTTGTCGCTTTGTTTGTTGTATGCTAATTGCTGTATGATGTACATTTGTGTGTACACATTTATTTTATGTAATTGTCTCTTGAGTTTCCCCCGGGTAGGCCAGCCCCCATCAGTCATCATACGGCGACCGGCCCCGTGTAACAAACAAACAGATACGTGTACTGGCACACACACACATACAAGCTGGCAACCTGGGGTGGGTAACCCGTTCGACTTTCGCCAAGCGGGGGCAGATGGGTGCGGCGGCGAACAAAACACTTTTCAGTTCGTTATTCCAAGGCACATCAGAAACAAAGTGGCACCACCCTTTGGGCCACGGAGCACTGGATGTACGGCATCGGGAGCATCGGCATCGGCATCGGCATTGGCATCGGCATCGGCACCCCGAACTGGTTAATGGCTTTGTATCTCATTAGAATTTAGATGGAACTTAATGAGTCATTGTTACACACTCGTCGGCAAACAATGAACATTTTATTTGATCTTTTGTATGCTGGTAAGGAACCGATCCAATGAACACAACTTGCCCGCCTCTGCAGTCCGCCCCAAACAAGCCCGGGCCGAGCGTGAGCCTCACCGGAGTGGCAGCTTTCAGGGCAACATCGGTGGTTGTGTGTTGTATCTAGGTGTACGTAGGTAGCTTAAGTTCCGTGTTAGCATCATTCAGTAGCATCCATGACCCTCCACCGCCGCTCCACCGCTCCACCACTCAATTCCTTTAGTGATTTTCGGTTCACATTTGCATTTTTAATTCGCACGCGGCTGCTGCTGCTGCTGGGAATGGAGCGGATGGTGCGATAAGAAGCCATAGGACCAGCCCGTGAGTGCGAGAGAATCTCCAGCAGCACACCGTACCGCATATAATCGCGCTGAATCCTTGCAAATCGCTCGATAATAGGATTTGCGGAAGCGTGCGACAATGGCTACACGCTGTGAGTGTATGCAGGGGAATCCTGAACTGAAATCTCTAGAAAATGTTTCGAGCGCGTAGGGAAGATTGGTACGGGGTATGGCGTGGAAAATATCGCGAACGGAAGGGAAATTGAATTTAAAAGGATATTAGCATGCATGCTGTATGTGAGAAGGTCTTTCTGTTTATTTGCTTATTTCTTTTGTGGGTGGATTTGACTTTTGCGCAGATGGGAAGAGGAACCTTCTTCGTTTTTTTTTATGCTGGCTTCTGATTTGAGCGGGTCTTGGGTGGAAACGATTTAAGATTGAAGTGAAATCCATGTTTGAGAGAGGTGGTGGGGGACCTTTTTTTTTTGTACAGCGGAACAGTGCTAAATATTTGCGGATATGACGTTGTATTCACGACTTTGACAGCAAGGACTACGTCCTGATTTCCTATCTTCCCTTTCAATTTATTAATATCCAACTGCCGAAATTTATATTTCTCTAGTCACGTCCCTTTCTTTTTCTCTTTCTTTCTTTAGTTCAAATCAAGAACTTGCTTGAGGTTCAGCTGACATCTAGTCAAAAATTTAGAAGTAAGTGGGAAGAAGTGGCTTAAGATCTTAGGGCATCCTTCCTTTATGTGGGTTGTTGCTTGCCAAAAGACGTGAGTTCTCTTCTTTCCTCCTTTTCGAAAGACATGGAATTTAGTGTTTTGAACGTTATAGAACAGCTTATGTCAACCCGAATATCCTAAGTTCGATATGTGGCCTGCAGTTCGGTGGTCGCCGAGGCGTAGTGGGTAAGTGGGTCGACTCACACGCAGAAGTTCTAGGTTCGATTCCCGGACGGGACACCTCGCATTTTTTCACGGCACCACCTCTTTCGAGTTGCTGACAACACTTAAAGAGTACAAATTGTCAATGAAATGCTACTTAAATCTCGCCTTACGGAACCGTCAATAAACCACAGGTCCCCTTTGGTAGTCAGGGAATAATAGAACGCTCAGACTGATTAACTGATGTAAAAAGACAAACCCTGGCTCCTTGTGCGGTTGTAGTGACAATCAATTTCTTAATTTATTCCCTAGCTTGACGGTGACCCTCTTAAGAAATTTTTGTTCTTTTTCTTAAGTTGACCATTGGGGACTGTAGCACTGTCTTTAATTTTTCACTGGACCAGATCTTTCAAGTTGCCCACAACACTCAAAAGGAGTTGTCAAATCTCACAGTTCGGAATCGCATTCAACCGCGAGCCCCTTAACACGTAAAATATAAAAATCTAGCAGTTGACAGGCTCGTACTCTGTAAGGTGCAGGGCCCTGCAACACACATACGTTAAAATTTTAACGAAATCCTGCGATTCTGATGCAAGTTAGAGGTGATTGGATCAAGCTCATAACTTGTTTGGTTGCGCTTGAGAATAGCTCTTGATGAGTTGGAGTCGATGGTGAAGCATAGAGCGGCCTGGAGGTGTATCGCATGTGCATCAGCGACCCCTTGAGCTTAAACAGCGGGCAACTGAAAATGATGATGCTTGATGGTTTGATAGAACTGAACATAAAGATTGACCAACAGGAAAGAAATGCGATCCTCACAATTTTTTACTTCGCTATTCCTTCACGAAGTTTTCTTGAGAAGACGTAATTTGCGAGTACTAGAGGCGATTATGAATACTCCTAAGTGATCGAACACAGGTTACAGCACGGGCTTAGGATATAGAAGAAGGAAGAGAGGCACGGTTCCGATGCTGATTTGTCTTAAATGCCTGTGGAACATAGAGGTGGGAGGAACGTTCCATATTCATGTGGTGTGACTAGAGAAAGTGTCTATAAACGTAACTCTACGCTCAAAACTGTCTGAAGGTGAACTAATGGGCAGTCCAAGCGAAGTTTAAAATGCGAGCTAGTTCCTAAAATGCAGGAATGCACCTGCCTAATTAATTTTTAGCATCTTTTGTCAACATTGAATCACTTTTTCGAAAAATAATATCTACCGAGGCGTCTACGTGTGGCGAGAACCGAACGCAAAATTTGCCAAGTTGTTGTTGACGAAATTTCCGTTTTTTTTCAAACGATAGAAGAGCCTCATGAACAGCGGCAATATTTTCAATAACTTTTGCTTTTCGTCGATGAATGTGTTTATTGATCCATTAAGCCTCTTCTTCTCTTGCTGACACTTCAGCCCGCTGAGGATCTGGACTTCAGCCAGTGGGCTTGAATATATCCACTAGGCGAGATCTTTTGCACTAATATGACTTCTGAACAAAACTTCAATTCCAAAAAGAACGTCTTAGAGGGTTCCTGGAGAGTCTGTGGAGGAAATGAAGCACATGGCTCCATGAGCACACTTCTTGAGGTCGCAGAAAGAACATCAAGAATTCGGATAATGCAAACTTGCACTGTATCCATTATTTACGGATCCGTCATATGGTACGAGTATGTTTTTGAACGTTTTTTCATTGCCCATATGTCCCGAAATGCGGAAGATAAAAATTGAGTGTCGTTTAAAACATCCACAACTTGTACCACACTCTCAACGGTGTTGGCAAATAAGGGATCTTCAGGAAAGGGGGACGGTAGAGTACGAGTTCATTTACCAAAATTTATCGATTTTGCATTCTTGCTTGATTAAGAAATGCGTTCAAACGGATCTATAACACCACGAAGTAAGAAACCGACTCTGGAAAGAAAATGTACCCGAAAGTGTCCGGGAATCTTAAAACTTTAGTGTCGGTTAAAATGACGACACCTGTTGTCACGCTGAAAGTGAAGTTAAACAGGAGTGATGCACACCTCACCGTAAATACCTTTCTCCTTCCTCATGCCAATATTTGACTTTATCTACATTTCTGTCGTAGAATTTTTGAGTCAACAACTAAATGGTTGCCGTGACGTTGTGGTACGTGCGTCGACCGCCACGCAGGGATACCACACATTTTTTCACAGCACCACCTCTTGCGAGTTGCTGACAACACTCAAAGAGTATCTATTGTCCATGAAAAGCATCTCAAATCTCGTCGTTCTGAGTTGGCAAAAAACTGTAGGTCCCTTCTACTCGTGAGAGAACAGTAGCACGCCCAACACGAGTGTTGTTTTAGAAGCAAGGCCCTGATCCCTTGTGGGCCACTCAATTATTATAATTAACTAAGAAAGCTCTTATTCATACCTGTAGATTTAAGATTTTTAAATTCTTAAGATCTTTGCTTTTCGAACAACCCTTGATACCTAAGGGCGGAACTAGTTCCAATCGTGTTTTAGCAAAGCTGCCCACCCACTTTCACCACCCTCCTCCTCCTTCGATGGTTTCACTTTTCGCTCGCCATAAAATTCTTGTCAATCTGCGTAATGTTCATCACGACTGCATTCAACAATCTCCTTCTCGTCTTATCTAGAGCGTCATAAATTCCATAAATCCAAAGTACAAGTTCCACCCCATCGCAATGCACCACACCGCAGCGAAGTACACATAAATCCACAACCTATTCGTTGTACCCAGTTGTATTAAAACAAATTCAGGACAATTTGTATGTGATTCCGGAAAGCGAACAACAGAGACTACATATCAACCTCATCTGACCCTGCCCCAGCCACAACGGAATGTGTGTGTTCTCGCCCGACACATCCCATGTATCAGCATTTCGTATGTGAAGCCCATTAGATGTAAACAAAAAGAACGTAACCGTACAAGCGTACATCCGTCTAATAGATGAACATTCAAAGCAGCAATAGATTCAGTCAGGAAGAGGACAAGCATTTAATATCCTGGCACTAAGTGCAAACCATGACTAAGGAAAAACCCCCGAATACTTCTTATCCCCTACACATGTGCTCTTTCCATCAGGCAGCCACTCCACATCGTACATATGTACGTACCTCTATCCTTTGGTCATATATTTGAGTCTTCCTGGATTACGAAATAATCATAACCGAAGTGGTTCCATGCGGACGGATATGATTGCCCCCACCGAAATTCATCCCAGCAACAGCCAGTGAAGGCAGCAGCAGCAGCCAGTGAAACAAACGCAAAGAGCAACGTCATCCTTGTCGTCCTTGATAATAAAGTTCCCTCTGCATTATTTCTGTGTGGGCTTGTACATACATACTTGTATTAGTCGGCTTTCAGTTAAGAGCTCTGTGTGCCTTTCTCCCATTGGCACAACCCTTAATGCCTACAAAAGCATTTAGCACAAAACTTGCCCAACATGCGCCAGAAAAAAAGGACACTGCACTCTACATCCGAGCACACGCACACATGTGCCAGTGGACCCTGGAAGGATGGCCTTAAGAGCGGAGAAATGCCATTGCGGTACCACGGGGCTGTAAGAGGCCCGTTTCAATTCCATGTCGGGGCATTTATACTTCCTTCACAACAACATAAGACATCTCGGACGGAATAAAACGAATATTTATGTGCATTGTCTCCCCATTCAGTGGTATGTACGATGGGTATACATGCCGCCCACATTCTCTGGATCATCGTCGTTGACCTTCAGAAGGTATCCGCCGTGTCTGTGTGGAGCGACTGTGTGCTGAGGGTACACTTGGAGGCAATATCTTACTCTGTGTGTTTCCTGGCAATTGGAATAGCGGAATGGAAATGGATATTGCGTGGTTAATGAATGTTTACACGGCCGGCACCGACGAAGTGTGCTCCTCTCTGTAGCACAGGGTCAGTTCACATTCAGCGTCACTCGGACGGAAGGACGGCGATTCAGCTGGGTGGCGGCGGAAGCTTTCGGTGAAGGAACATCAAAGCCGTCGATGCAAGAAAAATGTCAGCTATTCAATCAGAAGCTGTTGCCGGACAGCCGCCCGCTCGGAGAGTGCACTAGAGTTGAGCTCTGTGCGGTGCTGCTTAAATTGTTGTCGGTTTTCATCTACCCATTGTGGGCAGTCCTAGTCGATCGGTAACAAGATACGACTTCGAACGTGGATTGACGTCAGCGAACTAAACGGAACCTATTTTTGTTCAAATGCACGCCTTTGAGGCAACGTCGTCAGTTTGATGATTAATCGATTCGGCCATTTCATGGGACTTGATTTGAAGCGCAATTGTGTGAGTCCTGATGCCAAATTAATTAATGGGCGTTCAGTGGGCGAAACTGTTTGAAAATAATTCAAGAACCTTTACCGAATGCGAATGTTAAACATTCATGAGGAGGAAATACGGAATGGCTGCCATTTATGGAATACCTTCAAGAGAACATTAAAGAGGGATCTCGAAAACGTTCCCCCACATAATCGGTTTGCAACTTGAAAGGATATCTATTCCCAAGGCAACTGTAAGTGTATACCGTGAAGGCAGACGGCATGCGAGTTATGCTGGAACATTACGTCTCAAAAATCGGAGAATGAGTCTTGTATTTAATTCTAAAAATAGGCGCACTCCATGAGCACGTTTCGCTGAGAATTTTAATAACAATACGAGAGCGATACGAATACGGCTTCGTATTGTATGCCCCGTCCTACAGCCGTCAGTACTTAACGAATGAGGATAGATTTAAAGTTGCCTCTTTACAGCCCGAACGCACAGAGACAGACTCGAATACGCCTGTAAAGCTGAAAGGTTCTTATGTGAGTTTATCCGATTTGTGAAAGTGAGATCCATTTTACTCCACCACTCAGTTTCGAGGATCATTCCAGTCGGCGATGGGAGACAATAATTAAAGAATTTAAAATTTACCACATTTGTAGAACAGCGACTTTGGCTACAAACTCAGTTAACCTCACGAACAATAGCTGAAGCATTAACCAGTTCCGCTGATTTGCAATTCATTTAAAGTCCTCGCATTCATCTATCCATTTTGTGGAAACTGAAACTGCCTGATAATGGTTGTATTTGAATCATAAACAAGCGTGGAAATGGAAACTTATAAAATACATCGAAGCAGCACATACTAGAGGTCATAGAAAATTAAAACACACTCACGCAAAAAAGGTTGCGTTAGGTAAAAAATCAGATTTCAAAAATAATTTAAATTGACCCATTTAATTTCATTTTCTTGCAAGTTGGCACACATCGTCAGTCTGATCAATTTCTCAACGCTTGTTGGACTTAAACATCCCAATGGTTTAAAAATACCATAAGTTTTATAACAATTATTGAATGGTTAGAGGGAGCTCCTTCAATTCTAACGAGGTTATTAGACATTTTTGTAGCTTGCCAAAAGCTCCTCGTTTAGTTTGTACGAAAAATTATGTCTGGGACTAAGATTTCGACTAATGAAAGCTATTTAGCAACTATTATCCAAACTTTCAGCTCCTTTTCTATAGTCAATACCACCGATCAAATTTTATATTCAATACATATCAGTTTCAAAATTGATGCATTTCTGAAAGAGTTTCTGAAACATCTGAAACACTAGCAACTGCATATCAGCTTACAAAAACTCTCAAATTCACGGGACTGGAAAAGGGGTAACTGAAAACGGAGTGGATTGTCCACTTCTGTGTGATTTGTTGTCTTTCAAAAAACATAAATAAATTCGCGTTGCTATGGATTATGGGGCGAGTAGGCTAATAATGTGTAGTTATAAGTAGATGTTTGTTGTAACATATTGATAGATAGATAGCCGCAGCAACGTAGTGGACCCATACGCCGAAGGTCCTATGTTCGATTCCCTGACTAAACACCTCGCATTAGTCACCGCACCACCTCTTTCGTCTTACTGACAACACTCAAAGGGCACTAAATGTCTATGAAAATCTTTTCAAATCTTGCCATTCGGAGTGGAAAAGAAACTGTGAGTCCCGTCTATACGTTTGAGAACAATATGACACAGAACACGATGAGTTTTTGTAGAAGCCAGGCCTTGATTCCTTGTGGATCTTAGCGCCACAATAATTATACACAGATGTGGTGGTTTCTCGCCGGGTTAGGCTTACAATCGCGACAGTGCGGGGAAACTCAATGTTGATCAACTACTTCCTCGGACGAAGATGGCTTTATTTCGTTGGTTCGGACAGTTGATACGGATGTCCCCTTCATCATGACTTTCGAGGTGTGCCTTAGATGCAACTTCATTAGATAGGCGGCCAGACTCATGTCGATGTATTTGGATCAAGTTCACAAACTGGCCTGGTAATGCTTCTAAATAGCTGCTGATGAGTTTTAATTAAAGGCAGAGAATCGAGCGCTATGGAGGTCTTGTGCATGCAATGCCCCCCAAATGCTTTATTGGTTAATGCGGTTTAAAGAAGTTGAAGATGATGATGATAAGTAGATGTCAAAAATTAGTTTACCTATAGCATCTCATCCCCACTTCCATTCAAAATATATCCCGTTTCGCATCGGCCCCCAATAATAACAATGAATACAATATACAGGTCTGTCGATTTCAAAATTATTAGTAATTGCTAGGCTATGTTAAAAGAAGGGCCTTCACCGTAATTTTGCATTTACTTCTCTACTGTGTTCGTGATTGTTCAACCATCAGGGTTTTTAAAAAGCGATCCTCATTTGTAATCAATTGAATCCAAATAGAGTTCAAAAATCCCAAAGGCAAATGTTCCATTCATTGTTTCAGAAAAACGAAAGTCTCCTTGATGTACGCCACTCTTTCCACCGTGATTCTAGTTGTATGTTCGGATAGGGTTTTGAAAGCAATTTTGTTGGAGGACATGCTCTATGTTAGCCTTGATTATGTTACCAGCACTGACTACTCTTTCCTGGTGATTTTGTCTGCCATTGAGTTGTGGTAGCTCCTTTTCCGATGATTCAAGCAACCAGTGCGAGACCAGCGACAGCTTCTTTCACTCTGATTTTGCCAGAGATCAGTAGCTTTTAACAGTGGACCAGTATATTCGTGAAGTAAATCAGTCATTCTTCAGAGGGAAATAAGCTATCCCATGAAGTTTTATTTATATAAGCACAAAGCTAAGTAATCTTCATCAAAAATTACACATTTTTGCCCACTTACGCGTACATTACATCTAATTTATGGACATAGTGAAGATTCACATTTTGACCACATAAACATGTCTAATTGAGACCCTCGCTTCAGCCTCTTACATGATTTAGCCATAAATTCTCATAGCTTGCAACCGGCGCATTCAGCTTTTTTCAAGGCGTAATCATCTTCAGAATAATTGAACGAAGCCAACAAGTCCTTAAAGTAATATATTGTAAGCCCATACAATGAGCATCTGTATGATCAACAAACCTTAAAGCAATTAATAATTCTAGTAATATCAACAAATTATGTACACCATTTGTATTCGAAACCTGAAACTGCCAACAGACCCTGGAGGTAGTTGTCCCATGACAGTTTAAAATTAATCACCACCTCCATGAAAGCACACCTCCGCAACCCAACAAGTCACGTCCTTAAAACATCATTGACTATCGCCAAAAAGCAACTAAACTCAATTTACCACTAAACAGGAACGAAATAGAGAAAAAAAACGAAACACCAAAAGAGAGAAAAAAAGCCAAGAGGACATTATTTGTCGCCACGCCACTTTAGTCCTCTTAATCTCCAACACTTAAAAATTAATTCCCCGCCCAAACCACAAAAACCACAAGAGATAACTTCCCGGGGGAAGGCAAAACAGAGAAGAGGAAGAAAAAAAAAACCTGCCATCACTGTTTCTATTGTTACCTCAACCACCCACATCCGCCCACTCACCCCCCCCCCCCAAAGACCAAATAAAACTCAGACCAGACCAAAATAAAACAGAACGAAAAAAGTGGATTCCTTGCCATTATGCTGAGAAAATTACATTCCCGCCTTAGGTCATACTTAGAGGAAAGTAATTGTGGCACGTTTGCTACTTTGTTTGTCATTACATCGATTCCTTCTTCGACTTGCCTCATCCTTCGGGGGCGGCGGAAAGAGAAGAACTGTAAGGATACCAACCTCGGTCGAAAACTAAAACTTAAATGAGCCATCACAGACGAAAAGGGACATCACCACTCGAATGTAGATGTGCTTGAGCACACCCGTACCCGTACCGAACCCGGGCCAGTCGCACAAGGATGCTTATTGAGTAAGATTGAGTGTGACAAATTTTATTAGCACAGCAGATGGTTCGAAAGTGAAAAGGAACTTTAATCGTCAATCACGTATACATACGCATACGCTACCCACGTCTCACTCGAATTTACTTTCACAGAAAGCACCCTCATTACCGAAGGTATCCTACCGAACAGGGGATAACCCACGCAGTACGGCTGCTATTACTAGTCGCCTACCATGCCGCACACAACCTCGTGCCCAGGGGCATTTTGTGCTCATTGAATTATTTAGTATTTGCTAATTCATAGCGAATACATTCTGACAAGTGTTGTCACATATGAGGATACAAAATGAGTCTCACCCAAAAACCGAGCACCCACCAAACCCACCCACCCACCCACCCACCACCCATCGCTCATTGCTATAAGCGCCAACCGGAAAGAAATCGGGCTGAACAAATGCTCTCCCATCGTCCCCATTGTTCACCATTACCCCCACTAATATGGCGCTCTTCCGTTCACACCGACAGCCAAACAGAGTATCTACTACTCCTTCTGTTGTCTTCTGCACAAATTAATAATTCATTTCATTTCTGTTCTGACTGAAAAATATGTTAGGACAATAACAATATGTTTGTGTGTGTGTTATATATACATCAGATGATGCCCCGCATGCATGCCCTACACACGATGAGATGGATGGGGGTTATCCTGTAGTCTGTGTGTTGTGTACGTCCTGAGGGGAATTTTGAAATTTATGCCTCCGCATGTCGAATATTTTTGCTCGTTTGCTTGTTTTATTGTACCTAAAGGAACTTTTTCTTGTCATGCTTTGGTTGTTGTTCTTCCCTATAGCTAGCTCTCTTTCCCGCACACCCTTGTGACTAATGGTCGGGTTTTTTTTTTTTTTCTTCTGACGAGGTAATACACCATGTACGCCGCGAGCAGAAAATGTCAAAAGAATGATGTTCTGGAAATATTAGCTGCCTACTTTTATTCAAATCGTATGTGCTTGTGGAATAAGGAAGAGATCTCCATGCACACAGACTTGTGCGCAAGTGTCTAACGATTCTTCACGTATCTACTGACATACGTGCATATCTAAATTGAAAGTAGTACACCGCTGAACAGGTTGAGTATGATTGGGGATTGATGGCTGGGGTAACCTTTCCCCTCGCTCTCCGGGCTTCCCCCCCCCCCCCCCCCAAACGCCACACGCCTCACCAACCCGAAGCGGTAACGTGTTGCTTTGTGTAATAATTATTCATTATCCTTTATTTTCCGTTTCGCTTTCTTCTTTCGTTGGAGCAGAACGTCGATCTGGGGGATATTTATTTTTTGTTTTACTTCGCGAAAGGGAGGAAAAAAAAACTTTTGTGTAGGTAATGCTTCTGCGGCTTTTTAAATATTAAAAATGCTTTTTAATAAATTAGGTTCGAGTGGGGTGACGAAGGCGGGGCGCGAGGCTTGGGCTTAGGATTTAAATTAGTGTCTTGAGTGTGCTTGTCAAAATCTTAAAAGACTACAACAAGCCACCATCCATCTTCTTTTCAATTTCGGATCGCGTTCCTCCCTTCTTTCGACATTTTCTCGTGTCTTCATTTTCTTTGGATTTTTTTTTTGGGTTTTTTGCTTTAATTAATTTGGACCTAATTACAAAGTTATAAATGCAGAAAACAAGGGGGACGCAGGCAGGAGCAGAGAAACCCATTTATCCGAGAGTACAAAGAAGCCACCGGAAATGGGGCTGCACTGCTCGTAGAACTGTTGCCTGATGTAATATTCCGGGGGAAATATTTCTAATGAAGACAAATTCGGTTTGTCTCGCTGCTTTACAGCAGGTGAAGCACTTCGGGGTTTTAACGGATAAGGAGTTTAAGGGTTAGGCTGGGCGTTTGAGAAGGGATGACGTTGAATTGATAATGTTTTCTTATAAACAAATTCTATTCACTTACGCCGGTTTGCTGTACGCGTAGCTGCCTGAGTATGTTGGTATTCGATTCAGAAATAGGTTGGTTTTCAAAAAGACATTGGACAGGAGGGAGTATTCTATTTGTTGGAAACTGATACTAAGACAGCTGCCTGAACTCAAACAATCACCACTTACTGCAGTGCGATATAAGGACAATGCGAACTGCCGACAACGAACGGCGTTGTTTGAGAAGCCTTTCATAGACAATTAGTACTCTTTGAGTGTAGTCAGCAACTCGAAAGAGTTGATGCCGTAAAAACTGGGAGGTGTCTCGTCCGGGAATCGAACCTAGACCTTCTGCGCGTGGGTCGAAGCACTTATCCACTTCGCCTCTGCGACCACAAAAATATAGACGATTAGGAGTTTTAAATAACAAATACCTTAGTCCAAAATGCAACAGCACAAAGCTCCAAGGCATACAATTTCCAGTTTCGATCCCAACGTTTTGTCCATATCGGTGATATCCGGCAGCCTTGTAACCCTCTAGATTTGCTGCTGATAAGATTTCTACTGAACTTTGGCGTATTAAATACTGTTCGTTTTCTATGTTGTCCTGTGCGAGATTTTGGCTAACATCAAGATTTTGTATTTTCTGTAACCCTCTCGGGTTTTGAAACCTCGAGATTTCAGAGAAACCTCGTCTGAAGTTCATATTAGTAGAGAGGCCCAAAGGAAGGAGGTCTAAATTTTAGATGTTAGAGTAATGCTTTGTTTGCTTTGAAACACATATGTCCATACGTCTCTTACATTCTCAGCACTTTCCCGCCAACAAGATGCCGTCTTGCACGTCGTTTCAAAATTGACAGATGATAGGACGCGAAATTTCCGAGCCGTTGTTACGGATATTAAAGTGATCATGGGAACAGGACAACTTAGTTTTGTTGACTGAAAGCAGCGTGTCGGATAATGGCATTAAGTAGTTTGAGCACATGCCATAGATCGCTGGTCTGACAAGTAAAATAATGCATAACGGTCACACAAACTTATGGACTGTACCTGCGCACTTGAACATCTTAATCTTCTCAAGCAGGAGTAACCTGGTGTGTAGTTTGACACACAGTTGCTTCTTATTTCGGTACAGATGGATCATTTCTAAACAAAGGGTTCAATATCCTATCTGGTCTCTGACACACCATCCTTCTTATACTCTATCAGAGGAATAAGAGTGGAACAAGGAATTCCGTGATATCTAGCAGAGTTGTATAAGTTTCTAATTTCTGGCATACTTGCTTAATAGAAGGGTGGTAACTTGGTTGTTGTTGACATGTAGTTGAGCAACTGAATGCAATGTGGCTAGGCCATGTAGAGCGTATGAACACCACTGCTCCGGGCCAAAAAGTCTTTAAATCTGAGCCATTGGGACAACGAAACAGAGCAGGCTAAGGTGGCACACACAAGTGGAGAGGGGCCTCAACCAACTTGGAGTGCGCAACTGGCGGCAGCTGGCGAAAAATCGTGCTGGCTGGAGAGACATGTTGGTTGAGCCCCAGTTCAACCCCGGACTGTTCCGCCACAAGAAGAAGAAGAAAAACTGAATGCAATACGAAGGACATAACTCAGTTATCTACGATAGTTGTCTTTTTGTAGGGGAAATGCCTAGTTGTCATGCGGGGCAACACGCCGGAGAAAGTTAATTTAAGACTTTTTTTCAGAACCGCACAATTCGGCTACACACAAAGCGTACTAATGATCTATGAAAAGGTTCTCAAAATTCGCCATTTGGTGCAGACTTTCAAGAGAGATAAATGCTCGCGCGCAAAACGAGTTACAGTTGAAGAAGATAGTCCCTCTTTTCTAGTCTCTCCTACAACCACAGAGCAAATTAATTCCTAGGTAAATCCACTTTACACCTTAAGACATTTGAATCAACTTCGGACATGTCCTTTGGACTTAGCAGCAACTTCAAATTTTTTGTGTTCATTGCTGACTAAATCGATGCTCATTGTGTGAAACATTTGAACTTCCTGTTCTGTGATTTTGGGTTCTAAGTCCTTCCCTTTAGTTTAGGTCATTTCCCTAAACTTGTTTCTAGCAGTAGATCGGCCAAAATTGTATTCCTCTATAGCACTAAACTGATATGATTGAGGCCCCCACAGTCATCATGCTTAACGTGATTTAACAATGATGCTGAGCTGCCGAACTAACGACTATAAGTACTATGGCTTGTGACTGTGATATAGGCACACTATCGATTAGACGTGGCGTACTGGTATGTACGTCGACCGCCACGCAGGAAGTCTAGGTTCGTTTCTCGGACGGGACACCTCGACACCTGACAACACTCAAAGCGTATCAATTGTTTATGAAAAGCTTTTCAAATCTCGTCGTTCTGAGTCGGCAAAAAACTGTAGGTCCCTTCTACTCGTGAGAGAACAGTAGCACGCACAACACGAGTGGTTGTTGTAGAAACCAGGCCCTGGTCCGTTGTAGGCTGTAGTGCCACTCAATTATTATTATTATTTTCGATTAGAAGGACACGAATCCGTTTGGGGTAGTCTAATCGGTATGTCAAGTTTGGGCGACTCGTCCGAGCATAGCAACTAGTATCTCGTCGGTAACAGGAGTAATGTTGTCTTCCAGAGCACCAATTGTAAATTTTGGGTTACTCCTAAAGACATGAGCCCCTACATATCGCCAAGGGAAATATAAGACGAGTGTGATATCGCACGACCCAGGCGGCAATGTACTGCAGCAAAACGTGAAATTTAATGCTTACCGGAGGTAATTTCCAACAAGTTAATTGTTCACACCGCTATATGGCTCGTAGAATAGATTATGGGCTTGAACTTCAGGAAGCACCCCGGTAAGATTCTTAATTGTCTGAGTCTTCAATCCTGTCACAAGCAAAATTCTGTACACTTTAAGACAGAAATCCACACCAAACATACACCAAGCTGTCGAACAAACTAAGCCAAGCTCCTGACGGTGAGCAGGAATCGATTCGTCATGGTTTTCGACTACACCCTCAGCTCCAGATCCATACAGTTTCTTTCCTACGTGCTGGATGTGGTCTAACTTATGGAGTGTCACCCTCCAAACTAGGAAACTTTCACTGGAGTATGCGAATGGTATTGCCAACAGTGCGCACCGTACACTCACATCGTCACAGCTGAACAATATGGAGAGTTGTGAGTCTTTTCATGCTGACTTGCCAAACGATGCAGAACAAAACTGACAGAGGACTTTGATTGTAGTCAGACATAATCTGTCAAAGGAAGACTGTTGAAAATCAAACCTCACCTTGAATCACCCTTCAGAAATTTTCGAAATTTTGCATGAAAATGTGTCTCTGCATCAAATTGATAACAACATTTAACCTTTAAGGAAATGCAATCTCCCCTGGATGCAGTGGCAACCATCATCCCCATGCAGGTATCCAATAACCCAATTTCTCATTTTCATCTGCATACACATCAAATCGTTTATAATTCATTTATGAAAATATTCCAAGAGATTGCATGCCAGCTCCCAGGTGAAATGGTACACACCTCGGGAGGGGGAAGAGAGCGTAGACACACACACATCACACATGAAAATAGATTTCACAATCACCCACAGCCAATTATACACACATATAGAGTACATATGTATATCGTATTTTTTTCTTTTGTGGTCACCTGCCATACAGGGTACATTGGCGAGGGTTGAGGTGGGGGTGTTGGAATAGAAAAACGTCAAGTGAGTTGATATTGATGGCACAGAGGATCCTTTTTTCCCAACCAATCGTCGGCTCTTACACCCAAAGTGTGTTTGTAATCATACGTATTCAAATTTTCAATTGATTCCATCCCCCTTTGTTGGCCAAACCTCAATGGGTGAAAAAGGTCAAGATAGGCAACCCAATGAGGTCGACATCGAGTCCATGTCACACTTCATAGATTCTAATTCGGCTTGGACCCCCTATTGGCGATACTTGGGAGTGTCTCCTGATGTTTGTATTGTCAGAATATTATTTGCCATTGAGGCGGCAGCGCAGACTTAGATACACCCGTGGGATAGACTTAAGAGCAAAAACAAAACGCAACAAAAAAAAAAAAAAAAACCTTTTAGCCGACGATAAGTTTGAGGGTTGATTTATTTTTATGAATATAACCCATCGATTCATGGGGATCCTAAGGACTTTTTATCCGTTGCCGGTTGCCCCTTACTTGCGTTGAGTGGAGTTGGAGTGGGGGGGGGGAGAAATATGGAAGCATCTGTATCTTAAAGCCGGGGGGAATGAAAGGCGGAGGCAGGGGAAAGAATTTAGGATCAATGGACACTGTTGACTGGCTTTGCATCAAATGGAGCATATCTTTGGTCATCGGCGTTGTTGCCGTCACCGTTGTTGTTGTTGTTGTTGTTGCTTTTGGGCATGGTGATGTTTGCTAGTGGCCGTTGGTTATTACCCAATACAGGTTTATGGGGTAATTATCCTTGTGTTTTGTACTTCAATGAATACAATTTGGCAGGGATTTCATATTTTCTGCTCATGTTCTCAATTTTTGTTCTCTCTCTCTCTTCCTCTCTTTTTTTTTCATTTTTTTTTTCTTTTTCGTTGCTGTGGAGGACTATTGTCTTTTATCTCGTGGAATCAGGGATTTTGTATTAAATAGGAGCGAAATGCGAACATGTTAAAGTGTGTGATTGTTTGATGGGTGGGGTGGCAGGAAGGAGGCAGGACTGTAGATTGTGGTCAACAAAGATATCCTTGGATTTGAATACGTTAGAGGGCATATTTTCTTAGATTAGAAGAGTGAGAAAAAATGTCCCGCTGGTAAGATTGTATTGGATGTACACATTTTTGCGGCTGCTACCTCATTTAGTTAATATTGTTTATGGCTGCCTGATGGCAGAAAATTCAGGAAGGAGCATCCAATTTTGTTGGGAACAATATCTGACTCATGCAAAAGTGGACATAGATATGAAGGAAGTCTTGAAATTGCGGGGCAATCTCTGGTCACATGCTGTAAATTAATTGCTTTGCTTATGGAGCTAGTTATCGTTCACATATGTGATCACTGATTGTTGTTACGGGATGAAAAGCGAAACACGGCATTCGCACTTTTGACGTAATTCAACTTCCAGAAGGGTGATGCAGTGGGAAAATGGGAGATGTTTACTCTCTGAAGGGAACATGAGATCTGTCGACGTATGAGTCACTGCAGTAACCCACTTGTCTATGGCATCCCACTACTCTATGGCAGCTTGTAAGATTTCAGGTTTCAGTGTGAATGAAGTAAGGACCGAATTGAGTCCGATAGAAACCTCAGCCCTAGCTTGCCTAAGACTCTTATTCGTACGTGCTACTGGTTTCTCGCGAGTAGACGAGACCTACAGTTTTTTATTGACCGCGAACAGTGAGATTTGAGAGGCTTTTTATAGACAACGACAACGTACTCCTTGAGTGTTGTCAGCAACTTCAAAAATATGATGCCGTGAATTCCGGTTTTCCGTCCGGATATCGAATCTGGAGCATTGACGTGTCAGTCGTCGCACTTACCCACCGCGACCACAAAATTCTGAGGTTATGGTTATTTCGAAAACTTCTGTTTTATACACCCTACATGTTAGCGAATTACAATGGAAGTTACAAAGTCTAATGCAGATCTGCAATCAGGATGACCAAACATGGTGCCAAAAGCAAATTAAAAGTTTTCAACTTAGTATTCGTCTTGACTTTTGGTTTTGAAAATTGTCAAAGGACTAAAATACTTTGATCTCTACCGAGAAAACTATTGTTCTCGCTTTTGTGAGAATAAATCGCCTGAGAACGACAAAAGGTTGCGAGTGGGAAGCATCGTAACTCTTCTGCCAACAGAAAGAGAGATACGTAGCATTGTCTGCATCATCACGAGATTCTAGGCATTGACCGGTTCTCTTGTCAAGACCGCGTGGCGTGGATCATTCTTTTCTTCTCGGAATTAAAACTTTGCTTACAAAATGTTAAATACCAGTTCTGTTGTAATGGCTAAAGATTGACGCACTGCATATTGATGTTGGTGGTCCTCAGTGGACTCTTTTTTGTCCGACACTTTTCCTCATTGAATGATGAATGATTTTCTTCTAAGCCAATCTTTTCCTTTGCTGATTTAACTAGCCTCAGCTTTTTATATTCGTTCTTTGGCTCATTCGTTCTTTGAAGTTTCTTCGTATGTTAAGCATACTAAATGCAGAAATTGACAACATAATCAATCGAAGACTCGAGGCTGTCTATTATCACACAAGCGATCTTAAAAATATTCCACCTTCCATGGATGACGCTTGAGTCGTGGAAACTCAACACTTACTTAGAACGATCACATATTTGAGGTCACCAAAGAATGCTGTGACGTTTCTAGGTTTCTTAAGACGATACAAGAAATATTTCACACCCTCTGAGTTGGCTACAATATATAGGGCCTATATAATCTCCCAGCTTGACTACAACTCTCATATCTGATTTCGTCCTCCAAAGACCTACTTTCTTCGCCTTGGTTATATTTCCTTATTATTTTTTGTCAACAAAGAGGTTCGAGGGTGCTGAAATTTCCTGTGCGTGCATTGCCTCCGTGACCCTCCAATACAACATTATCGTGGAATCATGCCATTCCCTCTGTGTGAGGCGTCCAGATCCAAGCTTACAAAACAACTATACCCAAGAAGGCGTGCTGCCAATTCAATCTTGGTACACTCTCAATCCTTCTTAGGTACCATAAAAAAAAGCTGAACGGTTGTTCTTCTATTCCTACTTTGCCTTATGGCCTTGAAATTTGGGTAAAAACCGATAAAAAAAGATTTCAAATACAAGCTGCAGAAATGAGATTTCTTCGTGCTGTTGCGGCAGTTAGTCGCCGGGATAGGATGAGAAACGCGACACTGCCGGGAATACTCAATTTTAAGCAGCTACTTTTTCTTTAGCTTCTTTTTTTACAAGAAAGGGTCACACGTCGTTTGTCCACGTAATGCGGATGTCCCCTTCATCACGAATTCCGTGGTGCGCCTTAAATACGATTCCATCACATAGGCAACCGCTTAGCAGACCGAGAACAAGGTGATTGAGCCTCTTTGAGCTTAGGAACTGCCCCTGATGAGATAAGGCGATGGTGAAGGAACGGGCTCCCCTGATGAGTTAAAGGTTATGACCGCGCAACGAGCAATCTGGTGGTCATTTGTATATGCATTCCCTTACCTTTGTTGGAATTTGTAGGTCACTAAAAACTAATAATGATGACAATGAGCATCGCTTCTGATCATTTAAAAATTAGTTGTGAAACCACATTGCAAGAGCAGAGCATTTGGAAAGAGAAGCAAAACCGAACACCACTAGTCTTCACTCTTTTTGAAAATTTCTCCTAATTACATCAAACCGCCACCCGCAAACTTTTCACTCCCTCCACGCCATCCTGAGTCTCAATCTCTCTAGACCTACTAGAAGAAATTCAATTAAGTCTATCTTTCAACGGCCGTATGCCAAGGTAAAACTTAACCAAACCCACCCTCCGTGTTTGCAAAAAGAGGAGAACTTTAAATTACCAAAAGACAGCATCTTTTCCGCACTTAAGTGCCCAATTTGGATAAAAACTTCAAACAAAAAGTAGGAAAGAAGATGAAAAGAAAAGCAACCGAAACCAAACCAATGGCACAAAACTGATGCAACTCGACCAATGACACCATCCGATGCACACATTGCCTCGGCAATGGCTACTTACCCAACTCGAAATCTGTGAAAATCAATATCATCCCCTCGTTGCTGACCCATCGATGACCCCATGCTGATTTGAACAGAGAAAATTTTTCGAATGATTGGCATAAGGGAGGAAAAACTTTCCTATCTCGTTTATTTTTTGTTGTGTGTGTGTGTGTGTGTGTCTTTTGTACAACGTTCAGCTTTGGTACTGCGAATGCTGCCGGTGTCTCTCATTCGTTTCTCCCCTTTGCATGCGCGCTATAATGTGTCGCCTTCTGTGTCCACACAGCAAACTTGTTCAACACTTTTATCCTCGAGGGTTCTGCGTCCCCGTTCTATTTTTTTGTATTTTTGTTGTGCGCCCTGCACGCCTTACCACCTCAAGCCCACAGCATTGCTCACTATTTTTGCATTTCGAAATTCAAAAGCAACGATAGAATCGATGAGATCGAGGAACGAGGACGAGCGACAAAAAAAATCGAAAATAAAATAAAATAAAATTGAATATAAAACGGGAATAACATGGCATGGACCGGAATGCAAAGACCATCGTCGGCCAACCCTCTGACAGCGGCCACCGCCATCACCTGATACATTGTACAATGGGTTTGCCCCATTGTCCACCTTTAAGCTGCATAAAAGTTGAAGAAACTTTTAAGCATCGATTGAGGAGACCGTGTCTGTGGCAAAGGAGAAGCTCTGCCCTCGGGTATGTGCGATTCTCGTCGCTTCTTCATCGCCTCGTTCACCTCTTGCGCGATGACCATTCCCTGGATAAGGTTACTACAAATGGGAGCTCCATGTCGTCGTTGCCGATGGCTGGGTGTTGTTGCAGCATCGGCTGTCGTTTTTATTGTCACTGGGATGCGCTGTGTTCTGCCAGCGTGCCTAACCGTGGATAATCTCCTCTGTTTCGGTTGGATGCACTTAGACACATTGGTAGCGGCGACACTGGCAGGCAAGATTGCCGTTGTTCCTGCTGCAGAGATGTTACGAGTATCTGAGGCGCACACAAGGATGTGTCATCAGAGCGAGTGCTGGGGAAAAGGACAACACCAACACAAAAAACAGAAAAAAAACGACGTTGTCGTTATAATGAGTTTTTGTTACGGAGCTGGTGCTGCTGTTGGTAGAAGAGTGTTGCTAAGCGGCGACTACGATGATAATAATGACAGCAACAGCAGCGATGAGAATGCTACTGCGCCGCTTTTGTGGATTTCTACTTTTCAGTGTGTATGTCTGTCGCTCTTCTGCCTTTTTTACACTGGTTTTGTTTCGCCTTTTTCCTTGTGTCGCCGTCGCTGTCGCCGGCGTCGTCATCCATGTCGTCGTTGGAGTTCTCGTTGTCCTCGATGTCCTCTGTCATTTAGTGGCATTTTTGTATCGAAGGACATTTAACCAACAATAAACATTGAGTGTGTACTTTTTACAGTTGTCCGTCGAGCAGGGGGTTGGTAAGCCCATGGTGAGATAATATTAAAGAAACCGGGATAAAAGATGACCAGAGAGTGGATGGGAGGGGGGCATAACTAACGAACGTATCCTTTCATTTTTCCTCGTCGTTTCCGGGTTAAAACCATCACTGACATCCTGTCCGCATTGATCAGTGGACAAGGCATTCACCCCTCATCACACCCCACGGCTCTCACACCGGCACGACAACGAGCAGATCAAAAAGGGAGAGGACGAGAAGAAAAACGAACGAAACGATTTGTAGGAAGCGAAATGAAAAATGGTGAAGGATAACAAGGGAGCAAGCAACAATAACTACAGCAACCAACATGCGGCTGCCACCACCGCACTTACTGGACGATAACATGAATTTATGATAGTACTTTCATAAATGCGGGTTAATAGGATATTTTCTCTAAAGTTCTGATGTGATTGAGGGAGTGGGTGCTGGGGTGGAGGATGAGGAGGGCTGGGGAAAGCGTTTCTGTCATGTTCGAATGATGATGATGGGGGAGAAGTGTCGCCGTCAGGCATGATACATAGTCCACTGGCCATCCATAAATGATCCCTCTGGCATCGTGTACAGGATGCAATGTAGTTTTATGATTGTGTCATGTCTTCGAACTGAAGAGTTCGGGATAAAGCGCATCCCACACACAGTGCAGACATTTGTTTGTGCACAAAAGTCTGTAGTACGTAATCAGAGCTAAAGGGGAAAGGACAATAGTCTCTTTCAGAATCGGTGTGTGGAGGACGATACGCACTGGAGCTTCAATGGGATGTCATTGAAAGGAAAAATGCCATTGCATTGAGAGGTGAACGGTGTTTGTAAGTATTTTGAAGACGTTTCACATCTCAGCACATTCAGTCGGCGAAAACTTATTCACTGAATGTGAACAGATGACAGCATGCCCAAATTTGAAAGGTGTTTCGGAAAATCGATTACGTCTTAAGCAGGAAATCTCAATGACTCTCGAGTTCATTAACACACTTCAGCTTGAGAGAGTCAGCACTTGAGTCGAGTGTCTGCTTGATGAATGACTTTTCCTAGGAGGGAAAAAATCCGCCATAATTTATGCTCAGGGTTGCATAAGGTTGGGGGAAGTAACCCTTCCAGGAAGTACTTTCATTTCTTGGTGTACGCGTTGTACCTACATGCATAGTTGAGAGAAAGTTGAGACCGCGTAATTCGAAAAATTGTTCGTCATCTTTTAGCTGACCATGGAAATGTTGAAAACAATTAATTTTTGACGTCATCCGTGGCCGTTGAGCACGGAAGGGGCCTCAGTTTGCCGGCCCCAAACTATAATGTAACGTTTGCAGGAGTCAAAACGTTACATACTGCATGAGTGCATTTCATTGTGGGTAAGTATGCCAAGAGGTGTCAATTTTTGACTCATAGATTAAATTTTGAAAGACGAAGAAGACACCCTTAACAACGTTAAACTCAAGTTAAAGCAATCGGACTGAAGTTTAGCAATCGAATTGTAGACTTAGTCAAGGTGGACGTTGTTATTTACCACGGAGACCTAGAGTTAGTTAGACGCTAGCTTGGTTTTCCAGATATTGCTTTTTACACAGGGCTGTAGTTCAGTGAAGAATTTTTAAATGTATTAAGTGTAGCCCGACGTACGCTGCAACGGACAGATTATTCTCAGAAAATGAAGCAGGACCTCTTCTTCATCTCATTCACGATATTTCCTAAAGAAGTATTTTAATAGGTTCCCAATGCTTGCGAATCAGAAAGTGTCCATTAAATTCTTCTGTCATTCGACGCACTCGCATGTCTATGGTTTTGGCATTAAGCCCATGCGCTGCATTTTTGGTGGCACCTTTAACTGGGAGGATTGACTAATATCGACAAATCCACATGCTTACCAGCGCTTTCGTTGCTCTGAACACCAAACACTTATCAGATGATGAGATTGCATGCAATAGTCGTTATGGTAGGAAGGAAGGAAGTTAAAGTTTAAAGCTGTGGATGGTCCTGTATGTTGACCGCATCTAAGGGAGAAAGATTCAAGAACAAGCTCCATAGACTATACTACGGTATGCACCTAGTCAAATGTTTGCGGATACAACGCCTAAGATGGTAGCTGATGTAGAGCGAATGAATAATACTGCTCGTATCCAAAGAGATTTTAGAACAACGCAACAGAACCATTATAAAAACGCAATAGATGGCAATTATCTCTGAGAAAGCTCTTAAGTTAAGAAGGACACCACCCACTTGTGTTGGCAAATTGGATGCATTTGACAAAAGGGTGTGCTAGCTGGCGAAGATTGTTAATTAGGGTCCAGGTCCACCACGGACTTAAATGCAACTCAAGAGGAAGGCACAGTTTCAAAATCTGAGATTAAGTCGATGGCTTTTCCAAGTCTTTAATGACACTCTAGATTTCCCACTTGTCGACTCCATTGAGACACATGAATGCTCAGCCTGATGAACAGCTTCTGCTCAGAAGACACCGAAATGGTCGGGAAAGTAAGAATGCCATGCGCTTGAGTCTGCTCTCTGTTTTATTTTGAAGTCATTTCTACGATTCCTGAGTAAATCATTGAGTAAGAGTTCTCTGTCTGAAATACAAGTTTTGTGGCTAGTAGCAAGGTTCTCAGGTTCAAGGAAAAAGGTATAGTCTTAGGTCTTCAGTCGGTTAGAAAGTTCCTGTCTCTCTATCACCTGCTTATTACCCTCAACCTCTGGGGGATATCGTCTTTCTTAAAATATACTTTAATGCTTTTATGGCATTTCCTTGGGCGACTTATGCAAAGAAACGATGAGCCCAGTGATGCAAATGGCTGCGGATCTCTTCATTCAATTGCTATTACGATTGGGGAGAACTTACAGTCAATACATATCAATTCCAAGACTGCTAGTAAAATGCTGAATAATTTGCTTTATATTAAGAATTGAATACTTGACAGTATAGATCGCATTGGACGCACAATCTCCAATCTGAGCAAAGTTCGTGCCACTCCGAGATTCTTGTGACACTTTTCTGTTTGCACACAAGTTACTGAAAAGATTATGCTTTCGTTTCTGTAACTTGGTTATGTTCTTGAAATTGTAGGGAGTGTAATGTACATAAATTTGGTCTGAAGCAACTTATTCCAACATCCTGTGCTGAGTTTTTGGTCACAGAAATGTGTCAGTTAACTGCGTAGCAAGCGAACAAGCCATGAAGGGAACTGCAATTGATACTAACATTTTTAAAGTTGGCACTAAATTGGAGCAAACTTCGGGAGCCAGTAATAAATAATGCTTTTGAGAGATCAGCGCCTATAACCAAGGCAGTCGTGGCCTAAATTGGATACACGGAAGACCACAGTCACTCTCAGTATAATCAGAAGCAGAGTAACGTAGTAGGAGCTCTTATGGCACATTGTGCAATTGGTAGAAACGTCACAAAAATAGGTCTGAAGCATAACGACGAATGCAGCAGACGTAAGGATGAAAAAGAGGAAAAAGCACCCTCCCACTCGCTGTCTTGTAGTTGCCCTAGAAACCTCACTACACCGATGTGCTAACTGATACATCAGAAAGTGATTTCAAAGAAATGTGTACTGGAAATATGGTCGGATGGTAGCCCTATTATTGAAATACCTAATACTGTTCAAAATTTTGAAGAAAAAATATAAAACAAATATTCATTTCATTGGATTCTCGATCAGTCTGTAAATGATGACAAACCTTACGTTCACGCAATTATGAATAGTAAATAAATTTGCACACAAGTGGGGACGCTCTTGCAGCGCCAGTGCTGTTTACTTATTCATTTATTTTATTTTTTCAATCAATTATATATTTAGGAAGCAAATATTGGCTTATCCAATACTTCATGGTGAAATTCCTACAACCTCCTATTACGGCTTCAATTCAGTTCGAGACTATGACAAATACGCGTTAAAACAAAATTAAATATATTTACTATAATCAAGCAAGTGGAATAGTGCAAACAATCAACGTGATGATCTGAAAATATATCGTTCACCGTTCGTATCCATTAGGATAATAACTTGATTGATTTGTTGACATCTTCACGTCCTGACGGGGTTATTAATTAATTTGCTGCGAGTATTTGTTTTCGTTTCGATGGCATTTGATTTGAAAAGAATACAATGGAGTGTGCTGTTTTATTAATGTTATATTCTCCTTCTGTGTAGTGGTTTTTTGATATTGTATAAAGATGACTTACGCTCGCTGTCGCATTTTATTTTATTTGGAATAAAATGGACTATGCATAGAATATGACAAAGTGGGGAAAGAAGGGTGAATGAACATATAACGAGAATTTTAATCGCATACTTATATTTACGTCAGCAAACCTAAAAATTCAACTGAAGCCATCTATGGGTGAAATCTACAATAACTCAGTTGCCCAGCCAATATAATTTTTGGGGTGACACATACTTTCGGGTTTCGTGGCTAATTTCTGTAGAGATGAGCAATGAACTTGTGGGTAAAATAAATATGTCCTCCTTAGGCGGTGGCTGGTAGCTAAGCCTCACTAAGACTGTACAGGTCCATCGTGGAATAGAAAACCAGGCACAGAATTCAACTTAAATGTCAAAGTTTGAATGACTGATGAGACAGATTGATATAGAAGCATGACCGAAATTCAACAGTCAACGACATTATGGGCATCATAAGCTTCCTTGATCTACGTACGTCCATAGACAAAGATTATGTTTGTTTGTCTCCTTCTGAGAGAAGTTAAAAAAATTCTGAGTAAGGTCTGGTCTTTCGTCGAGCCGGAAGCAGAATTCCACGAATATCAAGCAGAACTAGTTTTTTTTTAAACGCCTGCACGAGAAGCTGCCTTAAACTGAATATAACCACTTCTCTTGGAAAATAAGGGATGGTTAACATTTTTTCCAGAGTATTACGTTTGGCTGCTGAAGCAGAACCCAGAACACGTGCCCTTATATATCAACTTATACCAATCAACTCCGTAAACGCCTATTCTTCATTCAGAACCAACATAAATTTGTGAATTTTTATCCCTTGAAACGGCTTCCATTTGGGAAAGTGGTAGATAAATCGTCGGAATAATTGACAACCTAATGTGACGTCCAATCTTAGATGACAAATGACGTACAACAAATCTCAAAATTTAGATTTAAAATAAAGTTCCTCTTCTACATACAAATAAGCGACGTCTTAATCGGCGAGGTTGTCGCAATAAAACGAGTTGATACGATTTTTGGCAAAGTCTCTACATCACCTACATTAGGGAGGGGCGTCCATAAGCTTTTCGTGAACTTATCCGCCATACACTCTGAATAGGCTATTGCTTAATCTTTTCTTTAAGATGCTTTTCCTGCGAACAGAGTGAAAGATAGTATGCAAAACACAAATGAAATCGCAACTCCTCCTACACTTCACCAAAATAGAATAGGACTGAGAGCATCGGTGTAGTACATGTGTAAAAAGTCAGACTGGTTTTCGGGTAGAGTAGATGACTTAAGTATTCACTTACCTCTTGAGCTGAAGACAGTTGTAATTAACAGGCGTGAAATGTGATTGCCTGCAGACCTTCAAGAGGTCGCTTCCTCTAAACTGTGGAGTGGAATAGGTAGAATTCAAAGAACCTGAGAATACACACGCCAAAAACCAAACATTCTTTACGTCTAACTCCCAAAGCTCTATAGTTCAACTTTCTGATGAGAACAGTGCTTTTTTAAACTGAAATGCTATCAGTCACTGAAGCGGCTAAACGATTGACAACACCACCGACCGTGGAAAACCCCACTTAGCGTTGTCCACACCAGAAACAAAATGCTAATGCAAGAACAGCATTCTTTAGGTAAATTCTGAAAGCCCAACATAGAACTCCAAGATTCTTTTCTCGTTCCCGCGTGGAAATAATGTCAACCCACATTTAGCAGAGAAATACGCTGAAAATTACAATTTAACTCAAATCCAAATTAAAGCTACCTCACTTCTCTGAATATCCATAAAAACCTCATTTGCAAATCAACTCAAAATCCCACTGCATTCAATCCTCAGGCGTACACACCCTCAAGTATTTTGCGAAAAAGAAAAACCCATTGACAGCCTCCTTTGGAAACCTACAAGAACACATGTCGTGGAGTTAATTAAATTGTCAATCAAATCGTAATCCATTGTTGGCTAAATTCGAAAGTCAATATAAAATACCACAAAGCCTATAAATCCCCCTTAACTCGCAGCATTACAAACTTCTCAACAAATTGAGTCTCTGAAAGTCTACGAAAAAAAACCAATAATATCTCAACAAACGATTCCTCTAGAGCATAAAGATTCGAATAATAAAAAAAAAAAAAACAAGAACGAACGAAACAAATTTAAGAAGAATTTATGTTCACCATCAAAAGCATCTCAAGAGAATACAACGAGCATTTGCGTTGCAGACAACAATTGAATATCAATAAGACGTACGAGAAGATACTGTATGGCTGGTGCAAGGAAACGAATTTAATGGGACAGTTTAATGGATTAAACTGTTTTAATGGGCTTCTCTCGTCTGGGTGGGAAGTGGAAAAGGACGAATTTTATTGATACGCAAGCATTTAACAGCGAATATGATGGGAAGGGGAGGGGGACGGTGTCACTTTTGTGGGACGAGAACAGTTTATGTATGCTTTCGAAAATGTTTATTTAGACTGAACTCTTAACACATGCAATTAAATTGATTGTGGAGGGAATATGCTACTATCGACAATGACTCGACATAAGTGATGGTCTTCTTGGTTATGGTTACTAGTTTGATCTTTCTTGTTTTTTAATAGTGCTAAAAGAAAATAAGTGTTGCCGTAACTAAGGAGGGAGTTATCATTCTAACGATCGATTGAATATTGAACAAGCATTGGGGGGGTTTTATGTCCTTCCTGTCTTAAGCCTTTATATAAATATAGTCGCAACAAAAAATTCAGAAATTATTCTTAAGTCGCGCTCGTCAAGTTTTTTAATGCCTGTCTCTTAGTCCCCATGCCTCTTTCACTTTGTATAAAGTGAATTTCACACACTTTGCCAAACAGAAATATGTGGTTTTACATGTGCTATATAAAACTGAGAACAGCGATCTCCAAGTGTTAACTCAGTATAGATTTTTACAGGATAACCTCACATTACAATATGGAAAAAATATAAGATATTTACGAACATATTCCCCAATTTAATGCACAGTTGTCAAAACCATATTAGAAAAGTAAATTTTAACCTTTATACGTTCACGTCAACCTCGAAAAAAGCTGTCCACAATGTTCCGACAAAAATCAGACGGTTTGGCGTCTGGTTTGGTCCTGTCAACTGGGTGTTCGAAAGCAGTTTGACTGGGTTATGAACCGATTCTTGTTTATTGTGGTATAGACTTTGAGATATTTCATGTTTTTCTTCCTTTTTACTTCTTGCATATTCCTCTTCAGGGCTTCCAATAAGTTCGCACTACTGAAAAGAACGACTAAACTAGAAGCAAATACTACACACTATACACCAAATTCGACGCCACTGCCCCAGCAAGAAATGCCTTCAAATCCGGGCTAGTGGGACAATGTAACAAAGGTTGGCTTAAGCTAAGATGGCGCACACAAATGGAGATGGACCTCAAACAACTTAAAGCGCTCACCTGGAGGCAGCTGTCAAAAAAATTGTGCCAGGCATGTTGGTTGAGGCCCAAGTCCGTCACGGATTGTAGCGACAGTAAAAAAAAAAAGAAGAAGGAGAGGAAATTAAACATGAGTTTATTAGATTTGTATTAAGTCCACATGAGATTTATAAGCTCAGGTTCGAAAGTATACTTAAATGCATTTAATGCCTGCATGGACATACAGCGGTTATTGACACTTTTCATTTATATTCTGAACAGACATCACATCTTCTAGATAATGACAAATGTTAAAGTCAATTTTCTGTGTGGAACTTCCTAAAGTCCTGGAGAGAATGTACAAATTGAAAAATACGATTTTAAATGGGCTGATTAATTTGATATTGAAGTGGAAATTTAACCACTACAGTGGTGTCTGTTGGCTTTCATTTCTCTTGTTAACTTGATTAGTATTTTCAATTTTATTGTGAGTTAAAATAACTGCACTAAGATGGCTTATTGTAAATATGTATTTGTTTGTATATTTATAATGGGCAGAAATTTACCAAATTAACATAAACTTGCCACTTGGAACTAAACGAAATTTGGCCGACTATAACTTCTAAAATTGTAAAGTACACATTTTTTGCTTCGTCCCTAGCATACATTTTGTTTGTGGCTTAAATTGATAGAGTAAAGAATTTTCAATCATAAATTAGGTATGTAGTTGCTAAGTTTCAGTTCTTCTTCAAGTTTTTTCTTTAGATTTGCTAAGATTTAAAGAGAAGAAGACTCTATACATTCTAATACTCTATGCATTCTAAGATACCAAACGATTACGCTAACCCCTCCAAAACTACCTCTTTCGCTTCAGATTAGCTCTAACATGCTTTTTTTCGTTTTCTAGATGAACGAACAAGAAGCTTTGGATTGTTAAGAATGACATTTTGTTTTGTTTTTATTGTTTTCTAACGATGAAAATTAAAATATTTGTGTAGTCTGCCTTTACTTAAAATGTTGCATGTCTCTATTGTCTTTATTTCAAAAGTGATGCTTTGGTGAAAAGGCTAACTACACGTCTGTGGCAAATTCAATGTAGAACCTTTAATTCTTGTAACTAACAATGACATAAAGTCCCTTGACCTCTTCATCTTTTAGGTACCTTATTTGTTTTTAAATGTATATTCCCTTGTTGATTTCTATCATCATACTTATTAGAAGAGTCTTAGAAAATTGATGTCAAGGTGACAAGAAAAAAATCAATCGTAAACACACGCACAACTTAACCAAGAGCGTCTTAGTCACTCCTATTGCCAAGTGATTGGAGTGAAATATGCGTAAATGAATAAATATCACCCACATGAACTAAATTGAAATTTTCGTGGGACCTATGTATAATGCAACGAAAACAAACAATTCATTTAATTTTCTTCATTTCACAATTCTCCGCATATAATTTTCACTAGCAATAGACACTTCCAGATTATTTCCCATCCATTCGCAACCCACTTATTTGCAGGTTTTAATTCCCTAGACAAAATTTCAGATTGTTCAAAATTCAAATATGTCAAATACGCTCTCGGAATGATATCACAAAATGAACTGGCAGTCAAACAAATCTTGTTTTCTTTATCATGACCCACATACAGAATATGACATCTATGTCACATGTTCAAAAATGTTTATGCAATCGAAAAAAATGCTTGAATTCCAAGAATTGTAATGTATATACTAATTTGCATTTATTATTAAATTCGCAGGTAATCTGTATACATTTCGTAAAAAGTGTTCATATAGGAAGTGATCACATTGTACAATAATATTTTCTTTAGTTCAACAAATAGTTTTTAATTTTCTGTTTACAAACAAAAATATTGTTATCATACAATGGAGCCCTTTCGAGGAAGGGAGGATTATCATTTTGTAATAACGAATTTAAGAATGATGTATCCAAATGGAAAATAACGACATTTTCAACACCTTCTCTGTTCCAGCTTTGATTGAGTCCTTCCTCCTGAGAAATTTGCAACGTTTCCGCAGATGGTATCATGAACTAGTTTATAAGCACAACAAATGATTTGCAAATTTCAATCACAAAATATCAATCTTTATCATAGTCTGACACCCCATTGATTGGAGACTATTATCTGCGTTTGTTAAGGCTGAGTGCAATTTCGTGCACAAAGAAATCCTCGAAAAAAATGTCCCAATTGACAAGAAGCTCTGCATACCCCAACTTTAATGCCGAATGGTTATTTAACTGACAAAATCCCAAACGACAACAAAGCCAGACACAGTGATGTACAATGATGCACAGAGTTAGGAAGGGATTGCCTTTCAAGAAACTTCATATTCTCTTGACATTACACCGACTGATTACCATCCTTCCCTCTCTCTGATAAGACATATGAAAATCGGCGTTTCCGGCAAAGAAGAGGTCTTTTACACAATTCTCAAAACAGACCCCGAAGATTTTTGCCGAAACAGAATCGACAAATCATCAAGAGGTGGAAGGGACTGTAAACAGTAAAATGTGTTGCGGTTTGTCTAGTTTGAAATTTATGTCATTAAATTTTATTTTAAAATGACTGGCTGTAATATTTTTTAATTTTATTTTTTTAACTATATAATTTAAAACAAGGAAATTGTTTTTTAATTGATAATTTAATAAAAAATTTCTCGGTAAATGATAAAATTTCGCTTAAAATTACACAACGTTACAGGCAACCCATAACTTGAGTTACTCAAAAAACGTAAATAAAAATGTGTTTATAAATGTAACCGCTATACGTTTTGAAATTGGATGCAGTCTAGTGTCAAGGAAAATGGTATTCCATACAGAAAGTGGGTGACCACCTAGACATTGTCTTGAATTGTCAAAAAAAAACCTTCTTGTATTTCAGCGGGCTTTAAAAGTGCCTTCAATTCGCAACTTCCTTATTTCCACCCCAGTTCCGTAGCTGGAATATTCAACTACGTCTTCACTTATTGCTGCTGGCACCAAGAGAATTGGGTCGTAGTTTTTTGAAATCACTTACAAACCCTTAGAACATTGGTTGGGATGAAAGTTAAAGGCTTGTAAACACAAGACTCTTCCGATAGCTCTAAAAAAAATGCAGATTCCATCAGGAGCCATTTCGGAGCATTTATTTCAAAATTCCTTTCAGTTTATTTACAGCTGCACAAACAAATCCTATTCACGAAATTTTGGGTTTCAAATTCACCGCGAACAATGGCGTTTTCGAGAAAATTCCGCCAGTACGAAATCTACGATCGCCATGATTGATTCGTCTTTCGCGTGAGTTTTGATGAAGCTCCACAAGCTTGCGGGCACTTCAGCAAAGTGTTCAACAGGAAGCAGCCACTTAAGTGCTCAAAAGGAAACCGTCCAATGCCTGAATGGTTTTCCAGTTTCACGGCCTTCGTCGGAAAATAATTGTACTCGTGAAATGGCATGACTAATGTTCCGTTCATGTGACAAAGTGTTCAGATGCTCATATTCATCGTTATCATTAATTTGCTTCCACCATTAATCACGGCAATAATGAGAAAATAAATCGAGCCAGGGGTATTTAGAGCCTATTTATCATTAGTATAATTGGTAGGTATTCTTTTTTGTGCGCCTTGTCGAGATGCCATCTCCACGGAAGGGACCAAGACTGGCGAGCATCTTCGGGCCGTCAATGGCGGATTCATTTATTTCGGGAAGTGACTGGCTCAAAAATGCGGGACAAAGCAAAAACTTCAAATCAAGAATCTCGTGGTTGTACAAAGGATCGCAACAAAAAAAAAACAGCTTAACACAAAACCCTCCTCAATCTGACATAAACCCCTCAAACAAAACAAAAAAAAAACACCGAGTTTCAAAATCATTAATCATTTTGCTTGAGATATGATCTGCTTACAGCAACTCAGCCCCTAGTCTAACAACTATTAAACCCTTCACTGTGAGGGATAAATCTTTGGCCATCGTCCGAGGCAGACGACAAAGGATGTGAACCTGATGGATCATGGTGCCGGGATGGGGTCGAGGAGGGGGCGAAAAAAAATCACATTAAAATCCTTTATTAATCTACCTTGCTTAGGGGTGGTGCTCAACTGTTGTGGGCTCTGCTGCTGAGAGTGAATCTGATATTGTTGCTGTTGTTGTTGTTGCTGCTGCTGTTGTTGCTGTTGCTGCTGTTGTTGTTGCTGCTGCTGTTGCTGTTGCTGCTGCTGCTGTTGATTATTAATTTGCTGTTGCTGTTGTGCAGCTGCAGCAGCAGCGGCTGCTTGTTGCTTCTGTTGCTGATGATGCGATTGCTGAATATGAGACTGATGTATGGCCAAGAGTTTAGTTTCGTAGGGCTTGTGCGGTCCACCCACTGAAAGGGGTTGGCTACTCAAAGCCATTGGTGCTGTTGCTGGCATCATTAGGGTCGGCATGGCCAACATGATGATTGATTGATGTTTAGTTGGTTCTGATTGCGCTGCTCTCGAAACTCTATATGTGTGTGTGTAGTTAATTAGTTTGTTTTTTTTTTAATTTCTTATTTGATTGAGCACACTCGACTGGAGGTAACGATAAAATATACAACTATTTTGTGCAGATTTTTTTCTTCTTATTCTTCTCTTTAATTGAAACCGAATCACTATTTATTTTTTTGAGAGAATTTTTTTTCTAAAGACAAATTTTACTCAATTACGTTTTGACATACACTTATCACAGACACTTTTACTCAACAAGAAACAAAGAAAACAGTAGAACTAACAAATCGAATTTCGTCGAATATGTATGTAAAAAAATACTTCAAACACTGATCTCAAACTTTCAAAAACTCACTTCGAAAATATATATTTTTGCAGGGTTTTTTTTTCTTATTTCGGGCAAAGAATGGCAGGGATTAGAACCAACAGCGGCTAACACGCAATTCACTGACTCAGCTAGACAAAATTGAATTTCCTTCAGATCTTGAGTGTTTTTTGATTTTTTTTTCGAAAAAAAAAATAAAAAATCTCTTTCGAATGTATTGGCTGATTGCTGTAGCAAGTGGGATCTCGGAATACTGTTTGTAGGATTAAACCGAAAGACGACTTCAAAAATCAACAATCACTTGGGTAAGTCTCGTTTTTTTTTTATATTTCTTGTGACTTGCAGATATGCAATCGTGGAATTACATAAAAATGTATGTCCGTAGAAAGGCAAGAAAATGTATCAAGAAACAATAGTCTCCGTCTCAGCAAAATTTGGACAACAATTTGTTCACTAAAAAATGTTTGACTAGAAGATATAAACTTTTGATTCGTGGTTGCGTTTCGTAACTGCTTGTATCTTTTGATTTCAACAAAGAATTTTCTATTTGATTTAATTTTGATTACATATATATATATTATTTTTTTTCTTTTCTCCAAACAACTGCTTATAAGAATATTTTTTTTTGTAATTTGTTGAAAATGAATTTGCTTCTACAAACAAAAAAACTCGTTAACGCAGTTTAGCAACTTAAAGGATACTATCAAGTAAAAACTTTGATTTAAATTTTTTTGTATGATAAAAATTTTGCTATTTTTGTTGATGATGATGTGGGGACTTGGAATTATTTTTGTATTTTTTATTTCCTTTTCCTTTATTTACTATATATTCACAACTTAACAATGTAACGAATATCCTATCATAACGAGGACACAATTCAAACTGAATGGGAAGTTGGATTGAAGCTTTCACAAATAGGGTGTTCGCTCACGATGTCCTGTTTGGTGAAGGAAAAGTACGCTTGTGAGCGTGGCTGTGGGTATTGTGTCGATTTTTCGAAACATTTGCACTCGGTGTCTCTCTTGCTCTTTGTTGGTGAGCATGGATGGACTCTTTCGGTCTTTCTCGAGGGACCAAGGCGCTCTTGGTGAATGCGCATGGCGCATGTGTTGATGTGCTCATTTCGTATTCTCATGTGAATTTGAAGGAGGTTTTTGTTTTTTTTTTTGGTAGTGTTTCGATTCTGGGAATGTTTTTCTCCGAAAATTCACCGAGAGGACAGGATATGATTTACTCCGAAAAAATGAGTGCAATGAACAAGTGCAGTTTCCCATGGGGAAATATTGGGATATTGAGAGAACTGTTATACTGCTCTGAAAGTGTGTGGGTGTTGTGTTCATTTTGGGTTGCAGTGAATTTTCGGACTTATTTCGGAGTTCAGTGGTATTTTCAAATGGAAACTGATTTTTCGATGGTGATAACTGTATTGTGTTTGAATTGTGTGAAATGTACACTTGTTATCATATCAAAAACACTCGCCACACTCGTGAATTAAGTACTAAAATTAACTAAATTAACTACATTTTTTCAGAATTTAACATTTAAGGCTGTAAAAAATAGAAATATGCATGCAAGTCAAGATTTCGTGAGAGAAGGGCGATGATTTTTATGTTCAAAGATAGTGTTTAGTAAAATCAAATAGAATACAATAAGTGTTGGGGAAAAAATTAAATAATATTCGGAAAACAGAAAAAAATTTTGCTGTCAAAGAAAGTTGTTCAAAATATTTCTACTAATAGAATGTTGAAGGTCCCCTTTGTACTTCTAGAAAGCTCTTTATGCTATAATTCTTAGAGGAAGAAAACATTATGAATATTGTCTAGATTCTAAATTTTACGTGCTTTTTTTCAGTTTTTTCGAACTAAGCCGTTGAAAGACTAATTCATGCAAAATTTCATCTATATGAAAAGAAAATATTTCAAAAAGAGGTGTGGTAGTTAACAGATAATTATTTTTTTCTATAATAGTAGCATGTATTTGTTATCCGTTTATTCGAATAGCTTGCTTAATTCATTCTTCTGCACATCTCACTTTCAATTCTAAGTGAGCATTAATCAACATCAACCACCCTTCGTCAAATAATCTGTGGTCCATATAGTGGAAGCTATTTACGCAATTTGAAGTGACGTATTATTATCGGTGTAGCTTTCTTCCGAGTCTTAAATGTGTTCTATTTTTAGTCGATGAGAATAAATGAGAAAAAATTTCCATATAAGAGAACATATTCCGATAAAGTCTAAATAAACAGTAGGCCTAAAAGGCCTGCCTAAAAGTGAAATTTTTAAAAGTGCAACTAACTTAAATGAGGCTTGACCTTTGCATGTCACTGTCATGTATTGCACTCAAACTGAATTTTCTATTGAGTATCGGTCCATCTGATGGGACGATTAAACCGAAGAGTCTCCACATTCAAACAAAGAAAGATTGTCTTATGAAATATGTAACACACAAAATATTAGACATTAGTAAATCGTACACAGAACAGAAAGAACGTGTTTAACTCAAAGTGTCTCGACGGCTTCTCTTGAATATTTACTTATGTTTCTCTCATATTATATAAAATGAATGGCAATCTTCACTAATAATCAAAACATACTACTTCATAATACCCTCAAAACGAATTTGCGCTGTGTTAATTTAAATGCCATATTCTTTCGTGTTGGCACAACATTTCAATTATTATTAGAAGATTTAACGACGGAATCTATGTGCTGTACAGCGACCTGCGCCTGGCTAAGCGTCTTTGGATACAACGCTTCAGATGTCTAGGCCATGTCAAGCGCATGGAAATCACTGCTCCGGTCCGAAAAGTCTTTGAATCTGAGCCATTGGGACAACACAAAAGAGGACGCTCGAGGCTAAGCTGGCAAACATAAGTGGAGAAGGACCTCAACCAACTCGGAGTGCGCAACTGGCGGCAGATGGCATGTTGGTTGAGGCCCAGTTCCATCCCGGACTGTAGCGCCACAAGAAGAAAAAAAAAAAGAAACATCGCCGAAAAAAAATACAGCGCTTTACTCATAACTAATAATAATAATAATTGAATTGCACCACAGTCCACAAGAAACCAGGTCCTAGCTACTGCATCAATTACCCGTGTTGTCCGAGCCATTGTTCTCTCACGAGTTGAAGGAACAGGTTTTTTTGCCGATTCCAAACGATAGTACTCTGCTGTGCCCTGAAAAATTCGACATGTTCAGTCCAAGAATTGAACTTGGACGGCGTGTAAGTCGACGCACTTACCCACTACCACGACGACCACATCCATGAAAATATTAAGAAATTTATTGAAAGTGCTATGTAAATTAAGGAGCAAAAAGTAGAGGCCGAAATAAAACACCCACCTCGGCTGCTGTACTCAAATTTGAGCACAAGTGGAGACCACTAATGGTACCCGATGTCGTATGATGCGGACAGATGAGAATGTGGCTTCTGTACTGTGGGTGCATAAGTATACCTTTATATAAACTAATATTTACATTTTTATATGAAGATTTTAATATAAAAATATCAACGCATTTTTACAATTTTTAGACAGTAAGATCAGCAAGGTCGTAATTTTTGTTTTTTTTATATTTCTTTAGAATGTACTTATAATTGCCTTCAGTCCACTTTTGTTATGTGTTCAAGCTTTAGCATATTCCAGTAAAATACTGACATATTAAGTTAGTCGCTTAGTTCGTACCCGGATTGCCTTAACAAATATGAAACGAAAGTGCAGCGCACCTATGCGCCTACTTTTTTTGGTGAAATGCAAGCTGTATCAGCTCTTTGTTATCAGTAAAACAAGAAGGTGATGCAACTTTAAATTTCCGGAATATGGACTTAGTGCAAGATCTATGAGATATTGCAATTAAGTTAACACAGTAGAAGACACAACGTTGTACGATTGATTTGTGTTAACTCCCGTAAAATAATCTCTAAGGGAAAAAAAATGTAAAGGATTCAAAAATATTTTATGCAGATGACAATAAACTCTAAGCCAGCTACATACAGCACGCGCCTCATGAGTAATTGTAATGAAGCGAGGCCATTGTCTCTTGCGAAAGGCAGTTTCATCCAATATTATAAAAATGTTTGCACTCTGTGCAGAGAAATGCTTTTCCTTACGCATCTCTTCAAATTCATCTGTCAAAAATAAAAATTTATCTTTGTTGGCGGTACAATCTAGAAGGAACTACGGCATGGGTATTTCAGTAACCCTTACGAGTGGAGGTTATCCACGACCTTTCCTTAAGTCAGTTCTGACCGCTTCGAGCGCCATGATATTTGTGAATTGAGTCTCACGCTGGTTGCCACAGCAACCACAATCTCGGAGACCAAGAGTATTGTCCACAGACATACCAGTCGCGCAGTGAATTTCTCAAATTCAACTTCTACCCCAAATTCGATCCCTAGAAGGGGGTTATAGAAGGCAGAATACTCTCCATACATTGAGTGTGACCCTGCCACGTTTCACAGATAATACCAAAAATATCTTCTTTTTAATGTTTTCGTTTGAAAAAAAAAAGTTAGATTTATTTGCTTTATAAACTGTTCAGATTTAGAAAAATTTACATTTTATTTTGAAAGTGGAAGCATTAATGAATGTTGAGCAATAAAACATTTGATTTTGGGCATAAATAGAAAATTGGAACAAAATACATCAGTTCGGGACACAAAATATAAATATGCATATACCAATCGTCCACTTGTAAGAAATCAATTTAAGGTTTGAATTCATGACCCTACTTAAATTTTTATAACGATGCACTTTAAAATATGAGAAATATCACAGATTGTTGTGTTCAACGCCAACTTTCACAGAAAATTGTTAAGGTCATATTGAGCCTAATAGTTTTGTCTTAATTCTGCAAAAGCGGTGAAGCCTACGAATTGAACATTAAAAAAACTGAGTTCTTAAAAAACTCTGTGAGAGTTTTAAGACAACTTTCTTATTGATATATAAGAATAATCAGTTATCGCACATTTGACACAGTATATGAAAGAGAAAGTCCAGAAACCAAATCCAATGCGAGTGGAGTCTCGTACTTTGATGTCAACTCCAAGTCTATAAAGCGCAGTTACAAACTGCTGATTTAGAATTAATCGTATGGAATAAATGTATTGCGGACTCGTTGGTATACTTAACAAGTCCCAATTATATAGCTATTTCTGCCTTACTTTATAATTGGTTTGCTTGCATGGAATACTGTTGATAAAATAAACGAAACTATTTATGCGCGAATGTAACTCGTCAAGTTTTTCTTAGATTAACTCTTTCATATATTTTAACTCACGAATCATACTACAATAAACCGTTATTCAAGTAACACAATTCAGAAAATAAATATGGAAAAAAAACTTGGAAAAAGTTTATCAACCCAGTCAAAGGGTTGGGTGTCAGTTGTTCTTCGCTCTCCTAAGTGGTGGAAAATGTGAAAATATGCATAATAAAATAATAATAAAGACTATCGGCATACACATTCTCAACTCCTATGCGATCGAATCACTTTGCTACCTGACGGTTTTATTTTTAACCTAATTGCCGAACTTCACGCAACGACAGAGAGCTCATACGAAACATCATTCGAAAAGGGAGATATACACGTTTCAGTAAGTTATTATGCCAGGTGGCGGCCAAATTAAAACGAATAAATTGTGCCCAAAGTTAAGCAACTTGATTGGGATACACTGGTATGCGAACCCGGCTATAGATGTCATTATTTGATGTTCTCGTTTCATCGTGTTCATTGATTGAATTAATGCGATGACATTGAATTGGTTATGAATGGCAACGAGTTGTGTTTCTGGTCTGGCATTGTGCCTGCGGTTTGATGACTTATAAAAATGGGAATTGTTTTTTTTTTGTTTGAATTTCTTTTTTTAGTTTGCTGTGATGGAAAAAATTCTTACAGAGAGTCTGTAAAAACTGCTTACTTGGGGTGTCTCTCAATTGATAGGAATCAGTTTAAGATGTAAAATCAAACTAAATAACAAAAATGAGGATGGCTAAGTCATGTAGACCGGACAACAAATCCGAACAAAGATAATGCCCTATAAGACACTTATACTGTCAATATGACTATATAGAATCAATTGCTGGACAATAAGCGGAGTAACAAAATATATTCAAGAAACTTTTGAGGGAAAAATTTTGAGTCGGATCCAAATATGGTCCTGCTTGCTACGAACGTAAACTGTGGCAGAACTCATAGCTCTAGAAATGCTACCAAGATCTGGATGTTGTTCGGAAGGCGAAAAAACTAAGGACTACTCTAGCTTTTGCCACATCGAGCTAGTGGGGAACAGTGTTCCAGGTAAGAGTTTCTTACATTTTCAGATTTAATAAGAAGAGAAAGACCGAACTGCTGACGAATAAAAGTTGACAATGTATGACTGAATCACAGTTTGATTTTCTAGTTGTAGCACAGTTATGACTTAGGGTCTTAAAGCTTTTTGATTAATAAGGTGCAGATTCATATTACTTAGACTTTTTTGCTGAAATTTTGACATACATTTGCTTGTCATGGATTGTCATTTCTGCCAGTTGCTAGAATGGTGTGTCATACTGCGCTTTCTGGCACGATGCTCTTGAAACATATCCGGCACTCCAAATTCATTCCTGATGCTGGATAGCGAAAGTGGTCAGTTTGCCATATCGGTTCGATGCTTTGATTTTCAATATACAGAAACATCACGGACAACCATGTCAAATGGCTTCAGTGTCAATTTATTCCAGACTTGTGGCAAGTACATATTAATATGGAGGATTATCTCAACTTAACTCAACTTCCTGGTGAATTATATCTGCCGGATCAAAAATAAGGACTTAAATTCATGGGCAATTGTGAATGTTGAACGAAAAACAAAAAGTAACATTTCATTCTAGACTTTTACGAATGATATGACAAAGAAAAGACGAACTCTCTGTGAACTATATGAACATTTTTTCAAAAGTTCCTCTTTTTTTAATTGCAAGTTTATGTGTTTTGAGTCTATTTGCACCTAAAACCTGACTGTATTCCATCTGTAAACTTACTTTATCCCGCTTCCTAAATTTTGTGCAAAGTCCTTCAGTTTAATTCATTCTCTTAACACTTGCTCGAGTAATTGTCTCAGTTTACAAAAATTTTCTTGAAGTTCACTTTATTTTGGGCAAACTCCTTATCCAACTTTTTATCCATCTCCAACTTAATATTCAAGCCCATGTCTGACATAAGATGCCTTATTTAATTGTCTAAGTCCTTGTCCTTGTCCAAGCATTCGTCCAAGTTCTATTCCAAGTTCTCGTTCAAGTTCTTGTCCAAAAACATTGTTCCAATTCTTACCCAAGTTTTTCTCCAAGATTTTGTCCAATTTCTTGTTCAAGTTCTCGTCCAAGTTCTTTTCAAGTCCTTTTATCGTCCAAGTTCTCGTCCAAGTTCTTGTCCAAATCCTTGTTCACATTTTTGCCCAAGTTCTTGTGCAGATCTTTGTTCAAGTTCTTGTTCCAATGTCTGCCCAAGTTCTTGTTCAAGTTCTCGCCCAAGTTCTTGTCCAAGTTCTTGTCCAAGTTTTCCTCCAAGTTTTTGTCCAAGTCTTTGTCCAAGATCTTGTAAAAGTTCTTTTCTAAGTCCTTCTCTTCTTTTGGTCCGTCTTTATGTTCTCATCAAAGTTTTGTCCAAGTTTTTTACAGAGAACTTCCAGGTTCTTATTTATCCAATCTCTTGTCCGAATTTCAGTCTGTGTCCGACATCTTGCCAAAGGTCTTTACATGACCAAATTTTTAACCTAGTCCTTGCCCAGATTATCATCTAATTCATTTATTGTTTAAATCCTAGTTATAAGTTGTGTCCGAATCTATACGAGTTCTCATCCGATTCCTTGTCCTAGTCCTTGAACAAGCCTTTTCGAGGTATTTGTCCACTTTATTTAGAAAAACACTGCTCAAGCCTTGTCGTTGTTTCGCTAGTTCAAGTCCTTTTTCAAGTCTTTCTCCAAGTCATTGTCTAAGTCATATGTCTAAATTATTGCCGAAACCATGCCGAAGTTCTTGTCAAAGGGCGTTTCCAGAGCGCGTTCCAATTCCAAGGTTACAGTGTAAGTGTAAGTGCCCCAAGCTGCAATTTTTTATCCACATTCTCACTCGGCGATGTTCAGTTTTAAAAAAATTCCTATTCAATAACCATCACTCCACCTCTCTCCATATCACACCCTCTAGGACATTGCCCAACCCCTACACTAACAAAACTCATCCACTTGAACTTAAACCCCATCACATCCCGTGTGGAACGTAAGATCCTTGAACATCATGATGCAAACGATGTGGCTAATAACTGTAACTGTATGGTGTACACACTCCTTAAGGATCGTCGTCAGTTGGTGAGTAGGTATTTAAGATTTTCCAAGAAACCTCTTCATTTCGAATATTATTTATCTTTTAATCAAAAACAATCCAGCTTTACACTCGTGCCAGTATTAATGACCGGATTAGACGTACTTAAGGAGCGAACAATACAAAACGGCATCATTAAGTAGAATTCCTTTGTTTCCCTGATTGTTAGGTTACTTATAACGCAAATCCCAAGCAACAGGCCATGACTTAACACTTCATAAGCCCAAAGTGGGTATAAAGTCCTCGGGGGAAGGAAAATATGACAATATTTCAAGCAGCGTCGCATCACATTGATATTAGAATGTCGCCATGACAGCTGCTTAATTTAATCCACTGGTATTTTCCTAGACAAAATATCAGGTTTACATCTGTACTGTTAGTGCCTGCGGACGGTAGGCTAAGGCCGTGTCGAATAAGAAACTCAAATCCCTCCTTCCCACACTGTACGGTCATTCCAGGGAAGTACATTTTGGCCGAGAGCAATTGGAATATATTCATATATTTTTGATCGACTTGCAGATAAAAATCGGCCCCAAGTGGGCGCTAAAAAGGAAAAGCAAAAAAAAAAAAAAAACATCCAGCCTACACTGGAAAGTAAGTGGCTTTGGCTTTGGCGCCATTTGAATATTCGATTGCAACAGCACAGTATTAAGTATTAAGTTTGCTCTCAAAGTAAGTTGAAAATAATCCCGATACACGTTATTGCCACCCTCCCCCCCCCCCCCCTCCACTCTGCTCTCCTGCTCCTAGTCACAATCGATTCGCCGAGAGCACTGAGTATACATATCGATAATATAATTTCCCAGTGGAAATTTAGAAAAGAAACGCCAAAAAGCCCAAAATAAAATGAAGAAAAATTGTAGGAAAAAAGCAATTAAGTGCCAGGTAACAGGCAAGAAAATTTGTTAAATTTAGCTACCCATCCATAAAACATAGATGCCTGAACACAGGCCTGAATAAATTTAAATTTAAAATGAAAACGAGAGCAGAAAAAACATTCTCCACACTTCCCACTCCCTGTTTCCTGCAGTCTTCATCTACCTCAAAAACAATTTTTGAATACTCCGCCCTCGCCATGCCGTGCGGCACCATTGTGAGATTCAAAAATCATCCCTCAGCGGACGCCCCTCACCATACTGGCGCTGCCGCTGCCGCTGCCGCCGCAGAACACCCTTTATGGCAAATATCGAAAATTTATGATTGGGAGTAAATAAAAGCTTTTATCAATGAATTTGAATATTTCATGGCGGCATAGGATTTTAAGCCCTGAACATCCTTGGAATCCTTCTCATTTTATGTGTGTGTGTGTGTGTGTCGGTGTGTTTGAGTGTAGGACGATGTTGCGCTACCGAGTGGAAATACCAGCGGCACCATCAGCGGCACCGCCAACAGCAACAGCAGCAGCAGCCCATGTGTCTCTCGGATTATTATGATGGTGATATGTTGCTTGCATTTTGCCGCAATTTAAAAAAATAAAAAAAAATACAAAGTTATCCATCGGTTAATATAATGCGGAATGTATCGGATCGAGCCAAGGAATGTGAGGCAATTTACGAGTATGGAAATGTGTGCAATGCAGCCCCATTACGGAGTCCAAATAAAACGTCGAGTGGCAGCGAGCATAGCGAGTTGAATTTTTGAGAATACAGTCGATTTAACGCCCGCGCACATGTACATGTACATGTGCGTTGTTGTACAATCAATTAACGAATCACTTCCGGCAACGTCGAGGTTAAGAGGGAGGGGGGAACTTCTGTAAGCCCGTTTTTTGGTTAATTCAAAAGTGTACCCTTTCGGGGTACGAGGCCGAAAATAAACCATTTCCCCCTCGGTTGAGCTAAGTGCAAAACATGAAAGTTTCATCCCTAAAAGCATGCAGATGGCTTCGCGTTACCCTAGCATGGCGGCGTGAAACGAAAGGCTTTCTGTAAGCCTTCAATTCAAGTGAACTTTGGTGTGTGAAAATTTCCTTCACCGCAATTCACCATTAACACTTTTGCCGGAGAGTCAAATCTCTGACATAGAAGGAGCGGTGTCCTTAATTAAGAAATTCCTTTGCGCTCTCCTTCGTTCTCCTTTGAAGACCAATGGAACTTGCCTTAAGGTTTACCGCCGTCAGGGTAGAAGTTGCGTATAAGAAGCGATTATCGCGGCATTGGGAAAGTGATAGGAAACTTTGAAAAATCCATTACTGTGTCCTCAACATGACTGAGGGTACTCGATCTTAGATTGCAGTGCGGAAGGAAACCTGCAATCAAATGAAACATTTCATTTTTGTTCACTCATCGTTGGTCATCAGGGGCTAAGGAGATTCACCTACGCTAGGCATTTCAAAACCACTCAAGATGGTTTCTCAGTTACAGCCCCTTCTCGTTGCAACGCACCCCAATCGAAAACCTTAAAGAGGAACTCTCACAATGCCATAGTTTCCATTCTCACTTTCACTGCATACTCACTCTTTGTTCCAATCCAAAAGGGACACAGTTCAACGCCAACACTTCCCGGCGAAGGCAGTTTTGATTTAAATAAAATATCTTCAAAAAGTGATTGGAAAAGTCTGTGTGCATTGTGCAGCGCATTCCTTGCGAAATCCGGAATGCTTTCTCGTTTTGTCTGCAAGTGTGTGCCGAGTTGGAGAGCAGTAATGAACATTTTTTTCGCCTGCCCTCTTTCCCCTCTTCATCCCCCGTCTGCAGAGCAGGTAAATATGAGAAAACTTTCACCGTCGAACCGGAAAAACATTAAATGACAAAGTTTTTCCGAAGACGATCATTCTTTCATGTTGGCAAATGAAATGATGGCGCACTAAGGCTGTTGTGGATAACATCGAGAAGATGTTTTGCCAGCCGCGGTAAAATGTCGGGCTAGCCAAGTGATGGAGATGATGGGGGGGAGGGGTAAATCGGAAGCGAGAAGTGCTATGAAAAAACTTACGCAAGGCGTCTGCTGCTAAGAGGTTTTTTCTTTCAGTTTTTTAACGTCTTCTTCTTCAAGTGATAGTGTTTTTTTTTTCATTCACTTGAACGTCTTTCTGATTCGTTTTCGCATTCAATGCAACCATCCGCAAAAGTAGAATTTCCACACTTATTCAAGTGCTTAGATTAACTTTAAGGTGCAAGTTAAGAAAATTAAAAATGTGTTAGCAATCCGCTCCGAGGGGGGATGCAGATTGAATTGGATGTTGTGGCTTTAAAAGTACTTACTGCTGGTGTCTATTTTAGTTTTTGTTGCCGGAGGAGGTCCTGGCACGGCTACAGTTGGAATTACTGTTGGTAGCTTTGTTTCCTGTAAGAAAAAGAAAACATTAGAGTTTAGAGTTTAACTATAAAATTTAAGTTGTTCTGTTTGTCATTTCTTTATGTCTGTCAGTATCCCCCATTTTATCTTAACTCATGAGCTAGCACACACGAACACTTTGCGATAATTGGATGTGACTGTCGTGGGTAAAGTCGCTACAAAGTTAAATTCTGTCGTACCCCATGTAATATATCTATAACATCATTTAAGGCCAAATTGAGGTTCCAATGGCGGCCTAAGTGTGTTTGCTCATTGACCAAAAATCGCTCCAACCTAAACAGCTTGTTAAAAATTCGGTGAAAGTTGGTCTGAGCATTGTAGACTACACCTTCCCCGTATCATAGGTCTGTACTGTCAAGAATTGAATTAGAATCAATCAGAAAATGCTAGAAATGAAAAACTCAATGAACATGGATATCCGCATTAACCAACCGAAGGAACTACAACCACATGGCATAAACTCATTAAATTTTCAGTCTCTATATGAATTCTACGGTTTCACTGTTGAAATAAGGAGTGATCGCGGTTTTTGTCGCTTATTGTTTCCAGTATACGACGTGTGTATATGCTTGGTATGACAGATAAAAGTCAACTGTCAGCAAAAGAGGCTAGACCTTCATGTTTGCCATAAGCGGGTAAGCTTTATTTTCGAATTATAAAGAAAACGGGTTTCGTCAAAGAAAGAGCTCCCAGTAAAACCAAATAAAATACTTCTGTCATCGTACTAAATAGAAGAGCGTTTTTTGGGCGAAATTCCGATATCCAAAATTCTGAAATGCTCCAAAATAAGAAAAGCCAAACGCCTACAGAGATGTCGAAGGCATACTGCCCTTTGCAACCATCCTGTCTGCTTGCTATGTGGATAATGGAAGCATCCATTTTATTTTTTCTTTGCCGGGTTCCTAATTTTAATAATTTTGGAATTTTTATTTTGCCAAAATGTTCGGGACTCCGTTCGTCAATTACAATATAAATGTTTTCAAAATTCTTGTTTGTTAAAAATCTTGTTACATTTTTCGCTCATTTTCGTTACGCAATATAAGTCACATAGCCACTGCAGCGAACATGTTGCATACAAAATGCAATCCTGGACTAAATTTTACATATTTATACAATAAATTTAAATTTAAATATTTTGCGCAGATTTAATTAACCCATTTCTTAAGCAAAAGATTGACTGAAATCTTCACAACTGCCTAAATTTTGTTGACCTTCCAAACAACAGTTGATGATATTTGTTGGGCCTGACAGTCGAGAAAAGTCATTAAAGAATTGTTTGAAAGAAACACTTTCCAGCTGAACAGTTCCAAAGGAACAGCTTCATCAGAGAGCGAATCAGGTAGATTGGTCAAAAACTTCGAAAAGGTAAACAATTCATATCCAACCATGTGATGTAGTGGAACACAAGACGGCAAAAGAACGGGTGCAGAACAATAAAGGAGGAGACCCTACATCTAGAGAAGATCTTGAGAGAGCTGAAACTAATTGTGAGAGCGTTTGAGTAGTGTTAATCCTGCTCGGGAATAAGGAACCCAGAGAAAGGAGTAGTGGAGGTCCTGCAAGGGAATGCAGGAACTAAGAAGAACAAAATTAAAAGCAATCGTTTGTTTTTAGCAAACACAACAGGGATCAATTGATGATTTAAAATCCACACCAAGCTACACAACTCATTTCTGAAGAGGGCCAATTTTCCATTATTTACTGAAAATGCTTTCTGATACAACATAGAAGACAGTTACTTGTAAATGTTCCGCAAATCGTGCTCCTCAGTGATGGAACATAAATGAAATACAAGACACTACGAAAATAGTTATTACCAGCTAACTACCCTTTTCGTAAGTTGGAGAGCAGACGCAGGTACACCGTGGCACGTTCTAATGCCATGTCATGATTTCAAGATTAATGCAACCTAGCTCGATTTTTGAAGCCTATCAATATTTTATTCGATTTCTCGGTCTACAGTACGAAATCTCGAAAGTCAACTACAGTGTAACAATTTTAAAAATTATCTAGAACTTTTACCTTTCATGCCAGATGCTTTCATCAAGCATTTTTTCAACTGTCCAAAATTAAAAACATCAGCTGAAACCCAACAGGTCCTAATGTAATGGACATACCGTTAATAATAATAATTGAGTGGCACTACAGCCCACAAAGGACGAGGGCCTAGCTTCTACAACAACGACTTGTGTTGTGCGTGCTACTGTTCTCTCACGAGTAGAATGGACCTACAGTTTTTTGCCGACTCCGAACGGCCAGATTTGAGAAGCTTTTCATAGACAATTGATACTCTTTGAGTGTTGTCAGCAACTCGAAAGAGGTGGCGCCGTGAAAAAAATATGATTTTTTCTGTCCGGCACTACGCCGCGGCGACCATGACATACTTTTACGTCAAGTAATTAAACTGCCGGTGATCATCAGCAGACATCCTATCCTATGTGTTTCTTGGCTACAACTGTCTTGTCGGCAAGGCAAAATTACACCAATTACTTATGTTTTGATACTGGAATACCAGATATGAAACAAAAATTCAAAAGTCACAAATTTCAAAAAAGCCTAAAAACGCGTACTTTCGGAAACATCTTGAAGGAGTAGGCAACGCCGTCGTGTGTAAGTGCTCCGGATACCACCTCTTGCGTGGCGTTGAGAACGCTTAAATTGTACGAGACGTTGTTTTGGTGTGTGTCTTTCGATGACTACTTGCCAATCTATACCAAGCAAAATAGAAAGGCAGTTTGATAGGAGCCATGCATGATCTGTCAAAAAACACCAATTGAATGTCAAACCTCACAATGAATCACCCGCTATAGCAAACCATTTAAAAACTGAATCTTCAGTAATACAGTACTTTAGTGTAATCTTTGGCAAATAGAACTTGAGAACTTGAGTGTTCTTTTTGTACAACGATCTAAGTGTATCCCTTTGGAAATGTATTGCATCGCTTCTACCCCCCGCAGTGATGCAATGCTTCTTTCAGATAATCACAATTTTTAGTCGTCTTTAGAAATTCAAGTGCCAACTTTTCTTCATTCGCACCAAAAATCCAAAAACATCTAGAAAACCACAGGCAAATTAACACAACGCCCCCTCGGCACCCGTAAATCATCATCATTTACTACCGCCTCCCCCGAAAAGGATTACCACATCGTCATGTCAAGGCATGCGTTCCTAATAGCTCCGCCCCGCAGTGGGTGAGAAGTCCCAGACAACCCGAACCTCTCCGCAAATTGTTGAATCGCATTGAAAAGGGAGATAAAAAATAACAACCCAAAACTATAAAAACTAAAATCCTAGCAATTATGAAAAACACGCACCGTAAAACTGTCATTTAGCCTCGCCACAGTGTCTCCGTTCGGGGCACCCTTTGCGGCCGTCTCCGCATTCTCGTTCATGTTGCGTATACGCAACAGAGCCCAAGGCACCGCCATCGACCTGTCACACATTTCAGCCGTACCCGCACAATCACCATCAAACGAGTCCCTCTGTCACAACAATCATGCAGAGGCACAGTCCGTGTCCCACACCTTATCGTGCCCCTTAATCTTATATTTACCCTGGCTAATTAAATATGTGAATGCACAACGAGGTGACTACGGCGCGGGGAGGGGAAGCGAAATAAATTGTAATGAAAACTACAAAGTTAAGCAAATATTAAAAAATTCGTATGGCACAAGGTGAGCGATGGGTGCAAGGGGACCGGGGGAATAAAACAAAAGGCACGGCAATGAAAGATAACACGTGGATTGTGTAGCCCAGTGCTCGGTGCGCTGGCCGGAGGGGAGTTTCACAAAGCAGAGAGCCGCGGCGGCGTGCCGGCCCACCTCACTCTTCTTCGGTGCGCCTCCTTGCATGATGACTTCTGCTATATGACTGTCGGTCTGCAAGTGTGTAGATACGAATGTGCGCGCGAGTGTGTGTTTGGTTAATTCAAAGGAAGAAGAATGAAGCAAAAACAGAAAAAAAGAAAATACCGAGTTCTTGTTAATTAGTTTATTTTATGAAACATTTTATTCCCTTATGGCCTCTAATGGCGACCTATTAAGGTGAACATAGCAGCAGTAGCGGCAGCAGCAGCAGCGGCAACGGTAGCAGTTCAAGCAGCAACAACGGCAGTAGCAGTAGCAGTGGCAGTGGCAGCGTCAACGCTCGAATCGCGATCTTATACAGCGTGAGGCGTTTTCGTATTTCGTATTTCTTCTTTTCCATTTTCCTTTTCTCTTTTTTGTGTCGTCGCTCCTTGTTCGCTTTTATTTAATATTTCTGCTCCAATTTTTTTTCCTGTGATAAATTTTTTTCCACTGCATGACATTAGTGTTAAGGGTCAGGGGAGCGTGAGCATGGAAGGCGAACGTAGGCGAAGAAGCTAAGTGAAGCCACCGAAGAGTGGGCGCTTGGATTTGTAGTGTTGGTGTGTGCGGCAAGGTAATTAAACATGATAATTAAATATAATTTACGACCTGAATATGCGACTGATAGTTCTTGGAATTCAAAGTGATTTTGCGAATTAGCGATTCTCAAGGATTTCTTTTTCTCCTTTTCATATATTTATGATTAGCCCCGGGGGTCGGGTGCTTTGATAAAATTCACGATTTCTTTGAGGCTTGAGGACGATGGGAGATGGGTTCGAAAGTTGCTTAAAATTAATTGAAATGTCTTACGAATGCGTTGTGGAGGATATGAAAATGATGAATAGGAAAGGAGCGCAAACTCTTGCCATTTCGCGTGGCCTTAGCTTAAAATGTTTGGCACTCAAATTCACCACCATAGTGGGGTACAATTATATCCTCTATCTCTAACCGCTGTCTAACGTTGATCTGGTTGAAAAAAACTGGACGAGAAACATCTTTTTTTTTGTAGATGATTTCTTTTTGATGTATATGCCTCTGTCGGCGTATGATAAATTTTATTAGTATGCACATGGGAGCCTCCCCTAAAATGTTTCATAATGTCAAACTTCATGTTCTATCACTATTGCTTCCTAGGACAATGGCTTCTAATTTCCGGATATCGTGCAAATCGCTTTCGAAATAAAGGAGGCATGGAAATGAAACAAATATACGGACTAAAAAAACCATAAAACTTGGTTCTCCATAATTTTTTCAACCATTTAGGAATGAAATAATTTTAGTAAATAATAATAATAAATAAATTTAACAGCATTTATTATAAAAATAATAATAAACAAAATGCTCAATGCAAAGACCAACTATTCAGCGTCTGCCAACTCTAAGACCGACGTCTGAACATTTAGAAATAATCGCTTGGATAATTTTCTAAAGAGCCTTTCATGTGTATCTATTACTATCTAGGGTTTTGTTACCCTAGAACATAGATAGATGGATTATTTCCAGCGGAAATACGAGATTAAAGAGACTTGTTAATGTATATATCGCTGTGATTTGAACACCAGGCACAGGTGTTATTTTTTCGAATCCGTTTCAGAAGTTCCAATGTACGAGATGCACCTTTCACTGCTCGGTTCGTGAATGACAAAGGAAATGAAATTTTACAACTAATGGAATAAAACTCTCACAGAAGACATTTGCAGATAGTTGAGGCATGAACCATAAGTCGTATGATGTTTAAGAATCATCAGGAACGTACAGACACTGATAGAATATGTTTGGGTGCCACACTAAAAAAATTACCTTGACCGAATAACCATCAGTGAAGGGCTGATGAACCATTTTTGAAACTACTAATGAATATTCAGTGGAAGTGAAAAGGATAAGACCCAAACGATAATTATCTCGAACAAACGACTTCAAAACCTCGATTGATGGCAAACAAGGTTATGTTGAGTGTTTGTTGGAAATGGATGTACAATTTCTATTATGAGCTGTTTGGACGCCTAAACTGTCAATTCGATCATTTATTTAACACAACTCTACCGGTTGATGGCAGCCACCACAAAGAAGAGAGCAAAATTGGCCAATGGTAGAGGAGTTATTTTTTATCATCACAATTCTAAGCCCGGCTCATTTTTTATATCCCGACCAACCGTCTCTGCACCGCTGAAGAGCCGTTGATGATCGCAGATGAAGTTTTTGGCATAAGTTCTATTTTCATGAAATTATTATGCTTCCCAGAAAATCTCAAAATGTTTGCCAATATGTACAGTACTTGACTGAAGTTGTTTTAAAATTTATTTGTCATTTTGGGTACTAAGGGCAATAGGTTTTTATAACTTATGTTTTGCTTGAACGTGCATCAGACTTCCCTTTCAATTTTGGAGTGCAGGCGAAGACTAAAATAATCAGACCTTAGGAAGGACAAATTGGGTGTTATGATGATTATTTGATAGGAAAATGGAAATATTTTCAATAATGTTATCCAATTTGTTTTGTTGAAAAAATGATACGTCAGAAAGTTTGAAAATTTCCGAAAATTGTTATAATGCAATCCTCTTCGCTCGTCTTTTGCCAAACATATTTTATGCATGCATGTACATTTATTATTATTATTTTTTTTTTAGTTCAAAAAAACCCTGATACAAAATGAAGAGAATGAATGTTCTTGCGCTGAGTATGCGACAGCTTTTACACAACATTACCTATTTCGTTGTATAAAGTTCACCACCTGCAACCCACAGACATTTTCATGTTGCTCAAAATTCGGCAATTGATTTCGTTGCCCATTTGGTATATAGAAAGTCCATAAAGACAACATCATCGGTAATTGAATTGAAACGCGTTTCCGGACCCACATTCATTCTTAGTATCTGACATTGAGACCATGACGAATTGTACATACCTGCCCAAGGAAATGACAACACTCAAAGAGTATTACTTGGAAAGCTTCTCAAATCTCGCCGTTCGGAATCGGCAAAAAACTGTAGGTCCCTTCTACTCGTGAAGAACAATAGCATGCACAACACGAGTAGTTGTTGTAGAAACTAGGCCCTGGTCCGTTATGGGCTGTAGTGCCACTTAATTATTAATATTATTACAATGATGACGAGCTACATAGTGGCAGTGTAAGTTTCGACTTTCCCACCAAAAAAAAATTTGGCTCTACAGTACGCCAGGATATCAAAGTTGGTACCGAAATCAGGACTTCTTTAAATAAGAGACATTAATCAAAGACAACGAAGCAGAAGCACAGATTGAAGCAGAACTCCATTAGACTCAGGTTAGTCCGCCTCAGACTGTACATTTTACATATCCTCAAATGCTGTGTCTTTTGGTGTTTTTCATAACAAAATTAACAAACATATTTGTTTAACTTTTTGGTTAGTTTTTGAAGACTCTGGAAGCGACAAAAATATTTTCAAATGGTCTACCTATCCGCAAATGCTTTAGTATGCACAGGGCGACGCTGTACAGCCCGAGCAGGAACAAAAATTGCATAAAAACAGGCCTTACCTTATAACTCCATATATGAGCAGGAAAAGAACACTGAGGTTGAGATTTTCGTACATGTTTTCAAAATATTTCGATGAAGGAATAGTTTCGTAGGAAATAACTTTTTCGTAGGATCAACAATCTCCACATAAACCTTTATAAAGCAGCCTCTACGTAGCTCAAAATGAACAGACCCTTAAATATTTGTTCATACTGCTCCATCTTACCAGCATGGTTGGCTAAATAAGTGAAACCAATATTGTTTTTTTTTGGAAACGAAGGTAAATTGTGAGTCTCTCTCCAACTGGTTTGGAAACAGAAGCATTAAGTCCCCTACGGACTATACAACAACCGTCCTGGACAATCGAAAGACTGAAAATTAAAACAAAAATATTCCCCATACGCCTTCAGGCATAGTAGTAGAAGTAAGGAGCGTACTTGCCACGCAAACATTTCAAAATTTCAAAGGATCATATTCAGGCGTTACTTATTGGTTTAAATATGAACTACTGTCCTCTGATACTATGACTGGATATACATATGGCTGCATGACAAAAATTCACATTCGATGGAAGCGAAGACCATTTGGTAAGGTAATGGTTGAGATGTCTGGTAGACCAAGGTGTTGAGGGAATTTGCCTGATAGTGACAATATGACAAGAGGCTATATTCAGGTGCCCTGTAAGGTCAAAAGTCCTTGGAACACATTCTTTATAAGAATTTGATCCCAAATGCCATGGTGAACGATTTGAAACAGTTTTGTTCACACTAATGTATCACCCGAGACCGTTCTTTGGTGGTTTGTAAAATTTTCTCTGTCTCTGTGTATTTATAGTGGAGTATCGGGATAGCTACGCCCTAATCCCTATATCGCGGGAAAAGCTGGACGTTCGTTCACTTTTTCAAACTGGACGGTCATAGTTACATGCTAACAGGTCGCATGCAGGATTTCTTGCACTACTGACTAAGGTAGGGCGGTTATGAGGTCTTTTATCAGCCTCACGGGTGAGTTGCATTGCATGTGACACAAAATACTTCAAAAGTATCTAAAATGATTTGCTCCCTTTAGTATGACACCGTTGGTTCTAGGGTAATCGATGCATCAGGTCTTGACTAACCTACGACTCCTAGAAAACTGAAACTATAAAGCAGGCAGTCCATTTGGACCATAGTCGCCACGACCAAAGGAAACAATATCGCCACTTGACCGATATACGACATACGTAGTACGAAATACAAAATTTTATCAGGATCAAGGTGAAAATGGACCATTCCTTTTCCAACTGTGATCTTTTCACTAGAAAAAGAAGTCCCAAGGGGATCATAAAACAAACTCATAAATTCCGGTCCCGCTTTCACACTCTACACAGCCAATATTTGTTTCACCAAACGGTTCCCTGAAAAATTGATTGCAAAGACTGCAAGCAGAACTTGATTTAAGTAGAAATCAAGACTACTTAATTCAGCACAAGAATGACACAACTCAACAAATGCACGCAACAAATCCCGCACTGCACTCAAACATGCACCCTCAGTGCGTAGCCAAGCGTTCTGAAGACGTCTGCAGTCGATTCTCATGGCACCACAAGCAAGAGAAAAGGAAAGGCAAAAAAAAAACCCGCACGAAGACGACGTGCAAGGTAATATCATCGCCATTGCGTGCTGCAAATTGTATGCGTTCCACTTCAAAGGATTACAACACGCTTTGCGTGTCCTGTGCAACGACGTTCGCTGGTGTGAGTTTTAATTCAAATCATTTGCAACTTTGAATTTTTGTCGTGAATTCCTCGATCCGTGCGAAAACTTCGTGTTGAGGTGAAGTGTGTTTTTCCATTTCCATTAATCATTAACGGGTTTCATAATTCATGCCTCCTGGAAGCCGGAAAAGCCCAGCCTGGAAAAACAAAAGAATCATATGCATCAGAGGGTGGGCTGTGAATGGAATGTTTCACGATTTAGTTTTAATTAAAACATTTTTTCAAATTATTTCCTGCGGCCGGAATGAAGAGGAAATATCCTTGGAGTATTTCACAACCGCCCATAAGAATGCCTGTGCGGGCGTATCCTTCTGCCTTCAATTAAATCGCATGCAATCCGGAGGGGACAATTGTAATTATGTTCGCAATTACATTTCGTTTCTTCTGTCTACGACTGCTGTCTAACTTCAATTAACCGCATTTCACTTGACAAACCTACCATGCTCGAAGTATGTCCTGCCTGCAACAGCCATCACCAACGACTGCCTGTGATAGCAAAACAAAAAAAAAAAACACCGCAGAAGGACAACGAAAGACGAAAACCAAGCCCAGAGATATTGAGTTATTTAATTGATATGGCAAACGCAAATTGAGGGGTCACTACAGACGCTATTCTGTTCGTTATGTCATGAGCTTGGTCACAGATTGCAAACGAAAGAAGTTCAGACCAACAGACCAGCTACAATGAAAGTGTTGAATGCTGTAAGGGCAGAAACTAGTCTTTAAGAGGACACTGTGTTGCGTACACGCAAGGAGAGGGCGACCATCAAGAAAAGCAACAGATTTCCAGACCATCCCCCAGAGCGCACCCAACACATGTTAAGTAATAACTGCTACTCCAGAGCAAAAAATTACGAAACAGACCTCTCCCGGTGACACTCTCACATAGTCGCACGTCACATGTGTAAGTCCGTCGGCGTCGGCGTCGGTATGTGCTCGAGTGTCCTCACAGAAACTTTAAGCATCGCATGTGCGTGCGGATGCCTTAAGTTCAACCCCACGATAATGACTTACATTCACATACAACCACACCTCCCCACTAAATGCGGATGTGTGTATGTGTATGGGGATGTAAATAAATAAACCAAAAGGGTGCCCAAGGGCTGTTTAAACCAACAACGATGACGACGATGACAAAGAGGCCATGAGACAGCAGGGAAAAAAGCAGCAACCAAGCAAGCAACAGTATCAAAGCATTCACATCCTGCTTTCTGCACTACACCCCCCTACAAAGTAACATTAACCACATACCAGGGTTACGGGGTAACAAAAACACAACACAACCGAGCGAAAGAGGCAAACAGCAAAAAAAAAATAAAAACAAGAGAAAATAAAAGCGGAGAAAGGAAAAGAAAAACACCACCCCCAACATTTTCACTGACATATTTTCGCAATTAATGCTGCGTAGAGTAAGGATCAGTATTTGGATTGATGCTATGCAGATGTAAAGTGCGTAGATTCCTTTTTCGTCCTTTTTTGCTTTGCGTTTGTTGTATACCGCACGCTTTTATGTGGAGTATGTCCCCGTTGCCATTGGGGTCTTGTATGAAATACAGAATGTCGTGTGTACACACGCACATACCCACACGTGCATCTCTGTGTGTGCGTGTGTTTGTGCAAAAAGGATTTCTAATTGAAACATTAAACTTCATTACTGCCATCAGGAGGATTGTTCGGCTAATAAAACACCAGAATCAAATTAAACAAAAGGATAAAAGTGATGAGGCCGATGCTAGTGGGGAGGACATTAACCACAGGGAGATATTCTTAATGTTTGTAAATGTGTTAAGGATTTCTCTCTTGCACATTACATACATACATACATCCATATATATTTTTGTATTTTCTTTTCTCCCTTTACATCTGCCTCAGCAGCGGTTTCCTGTGACGACTTCAAATGTATTTATGCGGAAACTGTTTGTGACTATTGCGACTATGGTGCTGGTGTGTTTGTGTGATTTTGTGGTGCCCATGAAATTTGTTACACAACTGTGTCTGTAAGTATCCTCTGTGATTATTCATTTGAAGCATTCCTTTTGAGGTTTCACATTGAAGAGACACAAAGCCGTGCAGAAACTCTCAGAAAACGTGCAATCGGCTGGCGCGAAAACATTTTCTGCGTCCTTCGGCGACGGATTGTTGCAATTGTTGACTTAATGACATTGATGTTATGCTATCGCTGAAATCATGTTGCCTCTTATGAAATATTATTGCTATTGCAAATGTACATGAAGAAAATGTAGTGCTTAGCGTGCAGCACATCCTACATATTACTCAGTTGCATAATTTCTTAAATGGAAAGGTGACTTTGTTCTGTCCCAAGCACAAAGTAAAGCATTCTATTGCGTCTTCAAATTTAGCCTTGAGCTATACATACATACGATGGCCTGTTCAAAAATTGCATTTGCATCATTCACAAAAATGAATTTCTTAATTGATGAACTTCTATTTGTCCTCCCTTAAGTAACCCCCCTCAAATATATTTGACTTGTGCCAGCGTTTTTTCTATTCCTCGATATGCACTTTTTGGTACACCCTTGAGCTCTCTCATCGACTCGGCTTGCATGTCCTCAAGCGTGGCAATACGCCGTCCTTTCACGGTTTTCTTTAGTCTTGGGAACAGACAAAAGTCGCAGGGCCCAAAACTATTGAATATGTCAGCTGAGGCATGATTACGATGTTGTTTTTGGCCGAAAATAACGTCAAAATTCAGCAATTTTAGAACGAACTTCGCTGCCACACGCTTCAGCCAAAAATTTCGCAAAACTTTGCAACCTTTATGCCGATATCTTAAGCAACTTCTCTAATAGTGATTGGACAACCCTCCATAAAAAATTATTTCACTTTCGCAACATTGTTATCGGTTGAGGATGAGCGTCGTCACTCACATCTTCTCGACCTTCTTTGAAGAGCTGTATCACTCGAAAACATTTTTTTTGACTCAGAGTACACTCATCGCATGCCACTGTCAACATTTCAAGTGTTTTTTAGCACTTTTTCCAAACAAAATTGAATGCAACTTCTTTGAACCAAATCTTTTCGACAGCAAGAAATCGCCGTATACTTAAAACACGTCTTACTTCCATGCCTCTTTAAAACAAAATAAATGCGCTGAATAGCTGAAACTGTAAAAAAATTTTAGAAACGAGTTTACCAACATAACAAAATAAAAATATCGATAATAGAATGTACGTACTAATAATAATGAGTGGCACAACAGCCCGCATAGGACCAGGGCCTAGTTTCTTCAACAACTACTCGTGTTATGCGTGCTACTGTTCTCTCACGAGTAGAAGGTGCCTACAGTTTTTTGCCGACTCCGAACGGCGAAATTTGAGAAGCTTTCCATAGACAATTAATACTCTTTGAGTGTTGTCAGCAACTCGAAAGAGGTGGTGCCATGAAAAATACTAGGTATCCCGTCCGGGAATCGAGCCTTGACTATCTCGGTGGCGGTTGGCGCATTTACCGGAGACCACATAGAATGTACGTAGCCCTGGAGATTCGAATATTAACTTTATTTTTCAACAAACCTCGTATACTTCCATTTCGACCCTATCATCGGAACCTTCTTCTTAGTGGGGTGGGGAACTTTAAGTTGGCAACCTACTGTCGACCATTGAGTTAGCTGTCAAATGATTTATTTTTAATTTGGTTTTACATTTCAACTGACGCCTGCACTACGCTTCTAAATTGTGCAAATTTGGCTCAAAACAAGATTGGCGTAGATCTCAATTTTCATAATCGCATTTTGTTTAGGGATGAAGCTCACTTTCGGTTGAATGGCTACGTCAAACTGACCTTTTTATGCGCTTTATGGGTTTGTGAAATACTTGCTCCGTTATTTTTTCAAAACGATGAAGATCCGCATAAGCTAGCAGTCCGTTCAACTGCTACCTTATCCGGCTGATATTGACGTGATCGGCAGAACTCAGCGATCCGTCAATAAGGCGTTTGCTAGCATCGAAGCGGATGCGGCTGAAGTGGGACTTGTGGTAAACGAGGGCAAAACGAAATATATACTGTCATCGAAGAAGGACGCAGAACATCGACGTCTCGGATAGAGCGTAACTATGGGCAGCAGACATTTCGATGTAGTTAAGGACTTCGTCAACCTCGGCTCCGCGGTGAATAGGGACAATAACATCAGTACCGAAATCAAGCGCAGAATCTTTGGGCTTAAGAGGCAATTGAGTAATAAAGCCCTCTTCCGAACGACCAAAGTGACTTTGTACAACAACTTGATCATCCCAGTCCTGCTCGCAAAAACCTGGACGCTACTTAAAGCGGATGAGGAAGCCCTTGGTCTCTTTGAGAGAAAAGTTCTGCGTGCGATTTTTGGTCCTGTTTGCGTTGATGGCATCTGGAGAAGAAGATTCAACCACGAACTGTATGGGTTGTACGGCGGCATGAGCCTAGTCAAGCGTCTACGGATACAATGCTTAAGGTGGCTAGGCCATGTAGAGCGGATGGACAACACTGCTCCGGCCCGAAAAGTCTTTGAATCCGAACCACAGGGACAACGCAACAGAAGACGTCCTAGACTGAGATGGGGCACACAAGTGGAAAAGGACCTCAACCAACTTGGAGTGCGCAATTGGAAGCAGCTGGCAAAAGACCGTGCTAGCTGGAGAGGCGTGCTGGTTGAGGCCCAGGTCCACCCCGGACTATAGCGCCATCTGAAGAAGAAGAAGAAGAAGAATGTTACAGTCAATGGTGACTTCTATGGAGCCATTATTACAGACTTTTTCATTCATCTGTTGAACTACCATGCGGGTGGAGGCAAACAGAAGCGTCAGAATTGATTTATTGAGGGAACCGTTTGGTCACCACTTAGTATCACGTTACGAGCCAATGAATTGACTTCCACGATTGTGTGATATATGGTGAGGATATATGAAGTCGCTAGTCTACGCCGACAAGCCTGACACGATTGACAACTTGGATGACAACATTTGGTGCGTTATTGACGACATACGGTCACAAATGTTGGATGGTGTGTACAGTACAGTGGCGGAAAGATAAATAGCACCCATTCTTAATAATATGGAATTCAAGAAACTTCACGTATAAATTTATTCTAAGACTCTATAATATAATAAATGTTTTTCAACTTATATTTAATTCGCACGGAATAGCATATTTCATTAATGTTAAGTGAAGAAAAAAATAGAACTAAGAAGCTAAGTGAAATGAGTATTAAAAAATGGTCGGAAATATAAGTACAACTCTAAGTAAAAATTAAGAAAAAAATAATATTAGTGAGTGTTTTGTACAGTCTTAAGTTATGTACCTCTAGTGTTATTTAATACTTGTTAGGATAACCCTTACTTGATAACACTGCCCTCTTTTGGTTCGGTAAAATTTCTACGAGTTTCTGGCAGCGAGCTTGCGGTATGGCATATCAGGCCTCTTGTGTGGCTTTCCATAAGTCATTTAGATTTTTGCATAATTTTTACTTCAGAAATAAGTCGACATCATCCCATAACGTCTCAATTGGATTGATGTCTGGACTTTGTGGAAACCTGGTGAAAACATCAATTTCATTGTCTTGAAGCCACTGTCTTACTGACTTAGCAGTATGTTTCGGGTCATTGTCATGGACAAATTCACAGATTATTGGCAGATTTTCCACTGCAAATGGTTCCATATGTGACTGATGATCATGACTGATGTTTTTACATTGGTCAATTTTACCGGATGTCTTTACAAAAAGTCCAACACCATGCAAAGGAAATGCTGCCTAGACCATAGTACCGCCACCACCCTGTTATGTTCATGTTGTTCCTTCTAATGGAGAAGTGTTGTGATAACTACTTTAGACCACTAAGCTTCGCATGTGTTTTTGCGTCTTCCGGCTTTGAACTTTTTGAATTTTTGATTTCGAGATTCTACCCCTTTCTATGGGGTGGTATGTGCTGCTTTCAAAGTTTAAACTAACTGAAACCTAGGCTAGAAAGGGGATCATTTACATGCATAAATCGGCCGGTAAATGTTATTCATGGAAATTCTGATCAAAATACCCCCCCCCCCCCCATCATACACAGAGAACGATTCATAACAGTCCAGCTAAGAAACTCCCCACCCCCCACCACAACTTCCGAAACACTTAGCAATTTATTTGTACCACATGATACAGTCCCATCTATTAACATATCCGTCGTTACACATTAGCAACTAATTTGCATTATTTGTGTAACGTAAGTTATAACCGTTATGCACGCATAAAGTACTGAAAGTATTATACTTCATTCCTCCATAATATCTCCAACATACACGAAGAAAACAAGCGCGGAACACCAGTGCCATCAATGGGGTTTCGCAATCATGAAAGGAAGACGTAGACTCAAAAATTAATGACAAGGGTGAAGCAGAAACCAAGGAACGAACAGGAGCACCGTGAATGTAACAAGGATACGCAGTCAGTTTTTATGGAAATCGTTACGCACACCGGAAGTGCGTGCTATAGGTAAAATGAAGTAAATTATAAAACACATTTGTGAAAAATTCCACAGGAAGTGTTCGTTTCCCCCGTGGAAAGTGTTTATAAAGATTTATTCGCGGTTGAATAGAGTCTAGGAGTTTCTTGTTTTCTTTGTTTCATTTCATTTAATTTCAGTTTTCGTTCGTTTTGACTGGCTCTCAACTTGCGCTGCAATTAGCTACTACTTTGATGAGGAATACGTGCAGTTTGCCACGTTAATAGAGGACGTTGTTTATTCAATGAATGAAGTGGAAAAGGATGATGTACTGCATTAGGGTTAAGTGTTGTTTCACGCATTCGTATCGAATGTTTGCTTATGCAATTAACACTGTTGTGTGGTGTACAAGTAAGTGTGTTATGAGTGCAGTACTTCGGCACCAGATTTGGACACATCGAGTGTTAAGTGAAAATAACACTTTTTATACTCATTTATTGCGATTTTGAACTTCTAACAAACACGCACAAGGACTTAAACTGAAAATTAATTTCACCAGTTTTTAGTTTTTTGGTAACGTGTATGAAATTTCACAGAACTGATGCACTGAGAAACAAAAAAACACACGATTCACTGAAAGGTTTGTATTCTGTTCCTCCAATTAGAAAATGTCGAGTATTCTTAATTCACTAAATGGATGGCCGTTCACACTAGGGCAAGACAGACATAGGACACTTGTCAATTTAATTTCTAGTTTGTTTGAAAATAAACTAGAAATTAAATTGACAAGTGCATGTTAGGCTCAAGCACTAAGGGCTTCGTGTTTGTTTAGTTTGATACAAGCAAGTCAAGTACAATCATTAATTTGCATATTTAAATGGAATATGCTTCAGTCGTCCAAAGTGTCGTGAAAGGTAAGTACGGCGGCTCACACGCCGATGGTTCCATTCACCACTTCTTTCTAGAGAGTGGGGCGGTAAGAAATGAGATATAAAAACACACTGAGAGCGTGTTATTATATCTCAAATTTCAGCATTCAGTGTCGGCAAAAAACTATAGAAGCGCGCAAAACACAAGTAAGTCCCAAAAAAGCTAGGCCCTGGTCCCATGTAGGCTATACTCCCAATCAAAGGCCTCAAGCCGGTGGCTCTCCAAATCGTTTTGCATCCGTCAAAGAGCGAGTAGTCGGAAAGAGTAAGGTCTGGAGAATACGACAGGTGGGGTAAGACCTCTCATTTCAGCGTTTCTAGGTAATTTTTGACAGCTACAGCAACGTTGGGTGAAACTTTATCATGTTGCAAGATCACTTTGTCATGCCTTTCAGTCGTTAGTGGCCATTTTTCATGCAATGCCCGGTTCAAACGTATGTAACTGTAGGCGATAACATTTCCCATCAATGGTTTCGCCTTGTTCTAGCAGCTCATAGTGTATCATAACCATCTGATCTCACTACGTGTACAGCATGAGCTTTGAAACGTGAATGTTGTTCCTTGGCGTCGATGGAGACGATAGTGGAACGGGTTCGTCAAGACTTGCAAAGTACTTTTTTTTCTTAGGGTTGCCGTAGTATATCCACTTTTCAGCTCCAGTGACCATGTTTAAGTCCTTACATCCAACCGAAGTTTAAGTACTGCTCGTTCATTTTATGTGGTATGGTTTCAAATTGGTAACAAAAACATTCGGCACCTGCCAAACTTAGCTGTCATTTGCAGTGCAACAATACTAGTTAAATGCTTGCCATTAACGATTATCGAAAAACGTGTTAAAATTGTTAGAACTAACTTCAAAAGTGTAAATTCAAACGGAGCTTCTTTTCTCGCGTAAAACGATGGTTATGTTTATCATAAATGACCGACATCGCAAGCAATAGGTAAAATAGGGAACAAATAACGGGGAGTGGAAGTGTTACTCATGTCATTAGATCAGCGATAAACTTTCAGGCAAAAATATGGCTGCTGTATGTCCAAGTGCAGGCAAGGATATGAGTTTGTACATTTTACAGCGTTTGCAACAATTGAACGTGTCGTACGCCTCACTATGGCATATGCTACAAATCAAGCAACAACAAACAATAAATACCCATTTTTAAAGGCACAGTAGGCAGTAAGGTCTCGCTCATCTAAGTAAAGCAAAGAAACAAAATAAACGCCTCCAGATCACAGATCGAAGGAGTGCCATTGCATCGGGACTGTTTGGTGATCTGCATGGTTAAATATTTGAGTGGCACTACAGCCCACAATGGACCAGGGCCTGGCTTCTACAACAACTACTCGTGTTGCGCGTGCTACTGTTCTCTCACGAGTAGATGGGACTTACAGTTTTTTGCCGACTCCGAACGGCGAGATTTTAGAAGCTTTTCATAGACAATTGATACACTTTGAGTGTTGTCAGCAACTCGAAAGAGGTGGTGCCGTGAAAAAAAAATTCGGGATGTTCCGTCTGGGAATCGAAACTAGACCTTCTGCGTGTGGGTTGACGCATTTACCCACTACGCCACGGCGACCACGACCTCTATGGTTAAAAGGGTGTAATTGGTTCATATTTCTATGAAGAAACGAATACGCAGACAGTTCCAGTCAGTTCGGAGCGATATGGTCGAATGACAATTCATTTAAGCGATTTAAGAGAATGACTTGACTGTTTCCTAAGATTTTGCCGTCAAGTTCAGATGATTTGATTTTATTACTGTGAGACTACAGAAAATACCCAACTGACACGAATTGTACCTGAACTCGAGACGCATGGAAAACCAAAAGCACTCTAGTCAAGAAACCGACCGAAATGTGGGAAAAATTGCTTGAAAACTAGTTCAAGAGGATCGAATGCAGGAAGTCTTTTCAAGTCATCCATTTGAATGAGTTTGTCTTTTACACTTAATGGCAAGATTAAATTTGACAATCAACATGTTCGTCAAAATTTTGTAGCTTTTTGTGTTTTATTGAGTGTGACTCTCAAAGCCAAGAAATGAATTACTCCTCATGTGAAACAAAAAATTGGATGCATTTCTAATGTTATCAGACTAAAATCGACGACCTGCGTGTTACTTTATTACAAAACCGAAACGATCAAACGACAATACAGAAAGTTCGTTATTCCCAAGCAAACGAATGAATTTCTTAAGAGACAATTTGCAGAAAATAAATCCAAAAATTAAATTGTAGGTCCAATGTTTTGTCCGATCTTTGAGATCGTTGTATTTGCCAGCGTGCCATGGGAAACTGAATTTTCACACATAATTAATTATTCTTTGTTATTCTGCAGAGCTGATGCCTTCGAACGAAACATTCTTCATACGCCGAGTACATGGCCCTGCCCGTTAGGATGGAGAATAGAGAAGGAGGCATAACCGCGAACTCAACGAGCTGTGCCAAGATGAAGATCTAGTCCGGAAGTCAGAAATCTATCGAGGTTTGGCCACATCGAGGGCATTAACGCCATTGAGGGTCTTTGAGCAAAAGAGGCTCAAAGACCAAGTCATCACTGACTTAGGATAGCTTGGTCATTACAAAGGGGAGCAGTGTGTCCAGGACCAGCGATATTTTAGGTTTGTACCTTTCTTGTGTCGTTGGTTTGGTATGTACGAGTAAGTATTGTCAGTATTTCCTAGAGAAATACGAAGAACATGCGCAGTTTGGAATTTTTAATAGATTTCCTATACTGTAGCATTACGAAATACACCTGCTGGTGTCAATAGTTTTTCAAAGCTGCGTTTTCAAATATTTCGAAATTCATTGTTCACATTTTTGGATCCTTAACCAGAATAGCCAGAACTATTTTTTATTAAACGTTCCCACTGACTTCAATATTTTGTGTTCTGTATGGTATTTTTAAATACAGAGCATACCGGCATTTTTCTAACCTTTAGGCCATCCTTCTGTGTAACTGAACTTCAAAGCAGAAAGTTGTCAATTGAACTTCAAGTTCCTTTGATTGATGCTATATCATGCGCTGGGGTAAAATGCAATTTATTATCCCCCCATCCCCCACATAAATTCACTTACATAGGACTCACACCCAATTGGGATCCAAAATTAAATTTATCATATACACAATGAACGCTAGGTCAACTGCATCGACAAACATCCAAAGTTTTATGAAAATCCCTTTGTAACTTCAAGGAGCTAAAAAGAGTGTGACACACATGACGAACGGACAAACGCACACACCGAAACTACAAAGGTTTCCATCTTTTGCAGCGAACCTTAAATAGAATACCAATTGCATCAACTGTCCTTTAAGCAGCAGCAGCAGCCAAAACGAAAGTGGGAGATAGAAAGTTCACCTAGGGCTGTGACAAAATTCAGAATCCCTCTTGCAGCCAAAAGAATCCCATACACACACAACCACGCAGAGTGCCAGCCATCCATCTTCGTATGACACATCGTCTACCATAACCGCATTTTCCAAAAGACGAAGTGTCAAAAGGATTAAATGCGCGCAAAATTAAATGAAACAAAACACACATGCATACACGGATGCATGTTCAGCCACCCATTCGGTACGCTGCTGAGTCGGATAGAGAAAACGCTCGCCTTGCACTTTGTGTGTGCTCCTTGATTCGAAACAAAGAACCCTGAAGGAGCGCTCACCATTGCAGCCAACACAAGTGCGGAGCGTTGTGCACTGAATCCACATAGTGCACTATTATTGTTAACTGAATTCTACATCTGCATCATTCATGAATAACGCGAGTAAAGACCGCACACGAGCATTGTTTATGGATTCCTTTTCTGGCGCGGTGCTACCACTATTGCCTTCGATTCAATTCAGTGAAGGCGCTCCGCTCGGCATGACTGGCTCCATGCTGCCGTCGGATGTCCTTCGATTCCCTGTGCCCTCCTTTCTAGGACCCCATCCGCAGCTATCCCCTTCCATGCAGTTCTTGATACTGCTGCTGCTGCCGCCGTCGTCGTCGCCGTCGCCGTCACCGCCGCCTTTGTCGTCGATGTCGTCGTCGCCACCGCTGCGCCGCCCCCCATGTATGGTTAGGTTTTTGTAGGGGCATGTGTGTTGGATGTCGTGCGCCGTTGTTTTCCACCACCCATCGTTCTCGTCTTCGTCGACGCCACCGCCACCGCCACCGCCGCTGCCGCATAATCAGCTTTTACGAAACACTTAACTCGAAAAGGAGTCAACGAGCGTAAGGAAATAACTTGACGCTGCCTGCGATAAAAGCGGCTTTTCTGCCAACAATTGAAACATTAAAATTGGCCTTTGTGTTGGAGATCTAGTGTGTAGTGTTTCTGTGTGTATCTTGGGCCCCAGCGGAGTGTGTCCCCCACACTTGGCCCGCCTGCATCTCCCACTCCCGTCTTTGGCCAGAAGACAATTGCTTCATCGTAGGGTCTAGGCCGGCTAGTGAGAATATGTGTGTTTTCATTTGCACTTTGCCGAGGTTTTAGCCGCTTGGCACGGATATTTTCGTGGCATTGTTAATCCGCCTTTGAATTAAATCTATGCATTGAGTTGCTGAATCCCCCCGAGTGCAGCCAGTGCACCATAAGCATTACAGAGGCGGCAGTAATTCGTGCGGTTCTGCACGGTTCTGGGTCTAATTGCCTTACAATTGCGTGCGGTGCGGGGGGGGGGGGGGGGGGGACTTTCTGCATGTAGGCGGCAATGAATATTTAAGTCGCTTTTGACAAGTCGAGTTCTATTTAACCAGCGGGAGCCGTTGACTATGCAGAGGACGTCATGCCTAAGTGACTGAGTCGAAGTTGACCGCCGCCGTTGAGGGTTGTCAGCAAGTTTATGGATTCTCTTTGTTTTCCAGCGGGTCGTTCGCGTGTAAGTGGTGGTGCGTGGACCATAAATCAAAATGACGCTTCATTGTTGGAGTGCGGAACGTTTAAGTCACCGCCAAAGTCCGAGGCGAAGATATTCTAATTTTTAAGTACTTGGACACCATAAAAGCGAGATCTCGTAACGTCCGCGTAAATAGTTTATATTGCCATGGCGCCAACCGGGCCGGAATCTCGAACAGGATATTATGTGAAAATATATGAAATTTAAAATTTTTATTCCTTGCCACACTTCGGACCCGGTCGTAAATAAACTAGGAAATTAGCTGCGAGAATATGTACTTTATGCCTGCTTGGCGCGCTGAATGCGTGAAAGGAATGAGCTCATCGCTGACTGACTGTTTTATGAGGAGTGCGGATTTGCGTACAAAGGAGATCGTGCAATTTATTGCGCGACCGTCTTTGGTGGATGCTCAAAGAAACACTTATAAGTGGTCTTAGCTGCATTGAGATAGTTTTTTTGAATCTAATCTAGACGATATTCAAAATACCCAAAGACGAGAATGAAGACACGTAAGATTTTTCACCACAGCAGAGGACGACGAAATCATTTGAAAACCAACGTTGGGGAAGGGCACGGTTGACTAGTTTATTCTTAGTATCGACTGGCCGATTCACCACTGTCTATTGGACACGTTTGTGCTAAAATTTGCTTACCTTTTGACTACACAGAGTGAGACGAACATGAAGTATTTGCCGGGGGCTAAACTGGGTTAAGAGAGAGCCAAGTGAAATAAATGTTGCCATGTATTGACTCATGAAACCAAGCTACTTGACAGATTGTTTAGAAAATATTTCGATGGTGAATAAAACCCAATCCGAACGTGACGCCTTTTTCCAAAAGGTGAGTTCCTTAAAACCCTCCATTCCACATTTTAGGCGAGTAATAACCCCCAAGTTGGGGTATGCAATTGACGATAGGAAAGCTTAGTTTTAGCTAGATGACAGCAATGAATCTTCTCTAAAATGTGAGTAATGTGTCAATGGAAGAAGTTTTATTTGAGCGAAGTGAAGAAAACATTAATTCACTAGAGACGACTGAAGGTTCACATGTTTTTTCTGGCGAGTGCACTCTGCAGAGTTTGGTGTTCAAATTAAATTAAAAAAACAAAATTTTGAAGACTGTCGCTGTTGAATGTCCACGTTGAATGTGCACGCTACTAAAGGCGGATGATGAAGTTCCTAGTCTTTTTGAGACAAAAATTCTGCGTGTGATTTTTGGTCCTGTTTGCGTTGATGGCATCTGGAGGAGAAAATTCAACGAAGAACTCTATAGGCTGTACAGCGGCATGCGCCTGATCAGGCGTCTTCCGACACAACGCTTTAGATGGCTAGGCCATGTAGAGCGTATGCACCGACCCGAAAAGTCTTTAAATAAGACAACGCAACAGAGGACGGCCTAGGCTGAGATGGCACACCAACCAACTTGAACTTGGAGTGCGCAGTTGGAGGCGGCTGGCGAGAGATCGTGCTAGCTGGACAGGCATGATGGTTGAGGCCGTCCCGTACCGTTGCGCCAGTATAAGTAGAAGAAGAAGAGTGCTGAAGTAGTTGAGCGGGAAGGTACAGGATTTAATTCTTATATGTGAAAAAAATCAGAAAACAGATTAAATTCGCTGACTTACCTTGTCATCTATAGCGATAAGAAAAGAACGAATTGGAAATATCAACAAAAATTCCCTGAAGGCGATGACTCGCACAAAATCACCTACAGCTTCAATAATCCCAACTACCTGGTGATTCACCTTGAGGTTTATTTTTAAAAGGCCTCAGATCAGTGACTCCTTTCAAACTACTTTATTATTTTTGTTCAGTATCGTTTGGGCAATTATTATGGAAAAATTCACACCACTATTGTGGTCTCCAAGTTATTAAGTTCTGTTCCGAAAATCATCACTGAAAAATGTTTTTTTCTATGAATGTAGTAAATTGTGGTGCGCATAATTGGCGTACTGGAACCACTGCTGCCATAAGCATTCCCAAATTTTAGTCCCAGTTTACATTGACCGATGATACTTAACCAGTTAGACCACATCCAGCACGTATTTATAAGACTATAGGAAGTCTAGCTGAGAGTGTATGTAAAGACTTTTACGAATCTATTAATACTCATTATCAGCACCTTGGCGCATATTCGACAGCTTTGTGGATTTTACTTGAGCACCTCGGTCTCAATGTGTCCAAAATTTAACTTGTACCAGAAATGGAGCCAGGCGACTTCCGTCATATTTGCATGGTATGGACTATGGAAAAATTGAACGAAAATGAGGAATCTTATCGTGACGAAACCAATTTCTGGCTTAAACGAAATTGCCATATTTGGGACCGTGAGGAGTCCGAAGAGTAGCATTACACCCCTGAAAACCTTACGATGGAATAATTCGTCCCTATTTCTTGAAAAACTAGGCAGTTCAGAACGTTACCGTCAATGGGAACTGTTACTGCGCCATGTCAACGGTCTATGTGAGTTCTGAAACTCGAGCACATAGTCACCGTGAGATCTAGTGTCAAAAAAACAGCTCTGCGAACCATACAGCGAGTAAAACGACAGACTGGGAAAAATGTTGGTGAGCACTTAATTTCACCTTTTGTTGCTGTAAATTGGTCACCTAGATCGAACTACGTGGTCGCCGTGTAGGTCCCTTCTACTGGTGGGAGTAGATAGTAGCACTCACAACAGGAATAGTATTTGTTGAAACTAGGCCCTGATCCCTCATGGGCTGTAGTGCCACCCAATTATTATTATTATTATTAATTCGCAGGACATCAACCCTTAGACTATTTTCATATAGGCATAGATCCTCATGCATAAGCTAGCTACGATTGACGCTTTGAAAGTCAACACTGCTTGCGTTACCCCCGTGATACTAGTTGTTATGCTCGAAAGAATTGTTCAAATGTATGCCTTTCAGTAGTGGTGGTGCATTTGAACCTACTTGTGGCCAGTATTTACATTAAAAATTTCTCAAAAAGTATATGCCATAAATTGCTCCTCTAATCAATACCAAAACTTTGGAGTGCACTTTCAAGATCATGTGTTTAATTTTAGATTATAAATCAAACCTCACGATGAACTACCCTTTTCTTGACATTTCATACCAATGAAAACAGATAACAAATTCGTTTGGCCCAAATTAGATCTTATGGACGCAGCCAATAACAAAGTGTACCGTCTGCATTCCTGCCTCAAAGCCATTTTTAATAAGTTGATCAATTTCAAATTTCTTTCCCTTCGAATGATTTCCGGTAACATGTACACCCGGCGGCACTTTCAAATGAAATGATCAGAGAAAAGGAACCAGGTAGCTTTCCCTAGGAACTCTAACAACGCGCTCCATCTATCCCCCCGTTCGAACACAGTCAGAAATGTCGTGGCAGGCCCAATTAGAGGAATACAAGCACAGAAACAAGAGAAGCTACGGCAGACGACAGGTACCCTTATTTGGGTATCATACGCGTTCGTGCTTCCCTCCACCCGCATCGCGTGCTCCTTCCGCAAAGTCTATGAGACCGTAACTTTAAATTGGTGCAGAAATTGTGTAAGTAAAAATACTACAAGCGTGTACTCATACTTTCTAACGACACGATTGTCATACCTTGTACGTTATTACTCATCCTTTGTTCATAACCAACCAAAAGGTCACGGCCTCGAAGTCACAAGATCATCCGCAGGCTCCTTCAGAACACAAAATCCTAAGACCGTGAACAGACAGCGCAGAGATTCTAAAATTGGGAAGAACCATTCGAAGGATGTGATGGGATCAACCGGGAATAATAGGGAACATCAATCCATGTTTCACGCATGCAGTATCTCCAGCAGATTCCGAGAATCTGTTGTAGACTTTCCGGCACACGCACACGGATGGGTACGTAGAATGTTTTGCTTTACCGCAAATTTCACCGACTTCCTTGTAGAAATATTCCTATAAATTTTAATAAAGAAATTTCATTGGCCGTAGGCAGTACATGGCACACGGCCAAAAGGGGCTGTGTTTCCGTGTTCGCTCGTTTGCTGGCGTTCTCGTTCGTTCGAATTTTCTTGTGTTTTGATGATTTTTGTTTTTTGCTTCGTTTTGGTGTTTTCATTTTCTGTTCTGTCATCCTTGTGCTGCTGCTGTCGTTGTTGCCTTCATTACAGTCACATTCTAACAGTGTGTGTTGGATTTAGAACATGTACTGAAATAAAAATTGCATGAGCGCCGCGTGAAAGTATCTTTGATGATGATGATAGAGGAGGAGGGCGCAAATTAACTGCAGTGCTGCAAAAACAAATAAGTAAATAGCCGATGATAAAGACTACAATCTATGAGGTAAAGGTTGCGGATCTTTTGCTCGTCGAAAAGTAGACCTTATGATTGACTGAAGTGCGTGACTGGGATCCGAAGTGGTGGCATTGTAGCACGGTGAATAGAATTAATTCAGTGAAAGAAATGATTGGTACGGTACTTTGTGAGCAGACGTACAGCCTGTTGCACCCTGATTATTTGAAATTCCAGGACAAAACTACGGCACCATCGTTTGCATTGGATGTCTTTTAATAAGCTAATATTGTGATGGCACAGCGCAATTGCTGCCTTCCACTTTGTGAAATTTCAATCAACTATCATATCTTCTCACTTTTTACAAAACCAAGTTTCTTTTTCATTGGTTTCATTGGTTCTTCCAATAGGTATGTACAAGTGCTGCTAGAACAAGGCTCGATACTGAAAGTTTCGATCCATCACAGAGCAGAGGGAATTCTACGTCCTTTAAATGTTAACACTCAGTATCACTTTCTTCAGCTATTACTTGCTGCGCTTCTAAGGATCATGTATCCACTTATCCCCTATCAGATTATATACGCGTAAAAGGTTTAAATTACTTAAGAAACTAGGACCTGGTTCCTTGTAGGCTGTTATAGCATCTTGTAGAGAGCTTTTGGAGCTCTGTAGAGAAAAATAGGAAGGTATCTTTGATACTGAGGACGAACCACGGGTACACTAAAGTGACCCTGAAAACAAGATGAGTACATGCAGTGACACAGAAAAGGGTACAGACCTTCCTAAGAAATTTAAAGTCACTCCGTCTGCAGGCAAGCTCATGTCCACAGTGCCTCGGTAGTGAATCTATAAAGGCAACATTATACTGATCCGCTTTGCATCATTTAATAATAATAATAATTGAGTGGCACTACAGCCCACAAGGGACCAGGGCCTGGCTTTTACAACAACTATTCGTGCTGTACATGCTACTGTTCTCTCACGAGTAACACGGACCTACAGTTTTTTGCCAACTCCGAACGGCGAGATTTGAGAAGCTTTTATTAGACAATTAATACTCTTTGAGTGTTTTTAGCAACTCGAAATAAGTGGTGCCGTCCGGGAATCGAACCTAGACCTTCTGCGTGAGGGTCGATGCATTTAGCCGCGGCGACCACTGCATCAATTACGGAAAGAAATTAAGAGAAACAGACGACGAAAGAGGTGTGCTGCTTATTCAGTACAACGTTCCTTTTCACAAGATGGCAGTTTCCAAGACCCATGTTATAGTCCGGACCTCGCTTCTAGTGATAATTTTTATTTCCTTATTTGGAAAATATGTATCTACCGCAAATATTTTGAACGTCTTTCGTATAAAATATTTTATCATGTCGGAGAAAAACATGGCGACCGCTGCTTTCCCCTGACCCTATATGGAGACACCAACTTCCCACAAAGATCACATTCATTGCCACTCGTGGAAGTGAAATATTCCGAATCAAAAAAGCAAAACAAAAACGTTTTTTTCTGTTTTAAAAGAAGCAATTAAAAAAAGAATTTTGGATATTTATGTGCCGATGATAGTATTCTACGAAAAAAACCCAAACGCTCATATTTTTTTTCTACCCGTAAAAAATCATGGAACTTTGGAGAAGTTTCTTAAAGTAAAATGTAGGTTTCATATTCGAAAACGAAGTAAGCAGGAAAATGCATTTTTTACAGTTTTGGTTGGGAAATATTTTATGTTGTCTAATAGTTCTCTCCAATAGTTGCTTTTATAGGCTACAACTGAGCGATGGAGCCCTCTCAAAGAAAACCACGTTCACTTTATATAAAACTCGTACCATCCTCAGCACAAGAGAGAGACATTAAACAATACAGCTGGCGGCAAATGCGTCAATTTAACATTTGCAGCGTTGCGATCAGTCCTACTCTATGGCGCGGAAACCTGGACGCTATAAGTTGATGAGGAAGCCCTTAGTCTTTTCGAGAGAAAAGTTATGCGTGCGATTTTTGGTCCTATTTGCGTTGATGGCATCTGGAGTAGAAGGAAGGGCTATACAGCGACATTTGACTAATCAAGCGTCTTCGGATACAACGCTTAAGATGGCTAGGCCATGGACACCACTGCTCCGGCCCGAAAAGTCTTTGAATCTGAGCCATTGGGAGAACGCAAGAGAGGACGGCCTAGGCTAAGGTGGCGCACACAAGTAGCGGCAGCTGGCGAGAGACCGTGCTGGCTGGAGAGGCATGTTGGTTGAGGCCCAGGTTCACCCCGGACTATAGCACCACAAGAAGAAGTACGAGTAGAAGCGTTGCAATCAAAATCAGTCAGGAAAAATGTTAAATAATAGAAAACCTAAAACACTTTTTTTTGCAGCCTAATTTCATTAAAAACGCACGACAACCCACTCTCAAGCAACAAAATGATTTTAATTACTTGCAAAAATGCTGCAGTTCACTTTATAATGACGGTTTTCGCCGAGCGTTGCTTGTTTGGGATTATGGAATCTCCAAATAGAGTCAAAGAAAGGTAATTTATCGTGAAGTTTGGATTATCATAAAAAATAAAACACAAGTGTGTAAGTAAACTTAAAATATTTGGTATTAGTCAAAAGAACAATTCATGGCATTTACTTCTTCTTCTTCTATCATGTATACCTTAACCTCGATTACATTTCAACAAGCCCATCATTTCACGCTCTGTGTAGCGCCATCTTTTTCATGCCAAGACCATGTGCTTGAATTTAAGGAAGCACATTGTTTATTTACATGGCCGAGGTGTTGATAAGGATAACAAATTGATTTGTCAAGGTTCTCTCGCAAACTCTTAACAACTATTGCTAAGGTCCCTTCACTAAGTGCTGGATATGCCTAACCGGTAGAGTAACATCCCCTAATGTAAACTGCGACAAAAATTTACTAAGAGTTGCATTAGTTGGTCCATTATGGTCACCGTAAGTACTTTGAGCCACACGAAAAACTTTTCTCAAAAAATGCTTATTTTCGTAACATATCTGAACAACTTGAAAACGCTGTTGCCGTGTGATTTTTCTATGGTGACTTGCCAATCGATACTAAGCAAAAATGACAAATTAGTTTGATAGAAATCACGCATGGTCTATCAAAAAATGCCTCCTGAAAATCCAACGCGACAATGAATCACTCTATATTTAACAATACAATTATCCATACTCATAGCAATACATAAAGTCTAAAAAATTCAGCAGGGCTCATCACAGCCCATGTGACATTCACTTCCGAAATGCAATGAAACAAGTCCCCATTTGTGTTCTTGAAAATAATTCAAAATAAATAAAAGTAAGTAGGAACAGTCTTGTCCATTAGCACAGCCCCAGTCCATTATTCTGAGTAGATCTTCATAAGTCCAACTTACCGCAAAGTTTTCCGTGACCAATAAGAGGCATCATTGTTTCTTTGCGATAATTACCGAAACCGTAAAATGTTGCAACCAACAATATACCTTTCAAAACTTTATCCGAAAACTAATAGAAATCCGAGAAAATAATAAAATATAAACTTTCCATAGTGCAGATGTAAATTTCCGCAGCAGCATTAATCACTGGTGCCAAAAATCTTCGCGCAACAACTTAATCTCCTGCCCCAGATAAGAGACCGAGAGTTTAAAAACTTTGTGCAGCGCGAAATGCCTGCGAAGATTAAAACAGTAAATCATTGCACCCCGGCTCTATTAACGCAGCGCGCCAGTGCATATCTTCTTAGAAAACACAACAAACTACGGAGCGAAAACAAAAATAAACTCGAAAAGTTTAATCTAAATAAATTTTATACTGTGAAAAGGCTTCAGCAACACCGAAGCTGAAGCTTGCTGCTGAAGAGGCGGCTGGGAGGGAGTCGGGCAAGGATTCTGTGGGAACTGAAAAGTGTTTGTGTTTCTTTTTTCCCACTCTCTCCCTCTTGCATTCTTTTTTATTGTTTTATCCGCAACAACTCTGCAATGTATCAGGCGGCAGCATCATCAACGCAAGGCAGTGGCGGAGGCAAGTCATCCCTGTAATTATGGTCACGAACCATCCGCGGCTGGTTGTAAATTGAAAGTGGAGAGTTCATAGTGGTGGCATAAGTGCGTTGAGTTGTGTCGCTTTTCTTTTATTGTTTTATCACTTTTCTTTATATTTTCTTGTTTCATTTTTCTTCAATATTTGCAGGAACAAAAGTGCACTTTATCTTGGTGGACCATCTATAGGCAAAGTCTGGATATGGGTGACCCAAACTGAGCTGAGACCAACAAAGTGTAAGACAACTAAATCGGCTTATCCCAGTATGGGAAGGGAATCCATAGTGAAGCCACAACAAGATGCCTTCTATTTTATAAGGCTGTTTTTGAAAAGGATAAATTTGCCCAAAATCCACTTTGACCCAAATTCACCCTTTTCAAGCGATAAATGCACCGAACGCTTAAATGCCCTATTCAAATATGTGAGAAGTTCATGTGTAAACGGTCCTGGCCATTCCAAACGTCGACGATACGAGTATATCGTCTGCTTATTCCAAATTCACCTCAAGCTAAAATTTTTGTGACGGCACTTCAGTCCAATGCGTAATCCCATGAAGCAACATTTTTTTCATTAAACAGGCTTGGTCTCTGACATGGATTTGTGTCTCAAATACAAAGTTGCCTTTTCAACACTGTCATCTGTAGAAGGCCAAATTGAAGCCTGAAGTGGGTGAAATTCTGATCCTGATACTTCTACAATGAAACTCGCGCATTGCTTGCACTACCATTCGTTCAATATTTGATTAAGGAGCGCGTTGACTGGTTTAATTCAAACAACGGCCAATAGATATAACAATAGATTAATAAATTCCATAGTTGTTGTTTCTGGTCAATACTAATCTCTCAATCAGTTTGACAATCCTGTTTCTTCAGCAACCAGCCGCCCCCGCTGATCTGGTATCGAAAAGTTAGTTGCGCCAATTTTTGAAATCACTTCAATTGTATCAATCAAAAAACAGAAGAACATTTGTGTCGACCTTTTTGAGAGTGATTTTGGCGATTTTGCAGTTTAATAATCTGTTAAGGCTTCAACTTCATATTATGTAAAGCTACTGCGCTGGAGCGCTCAGACTCGAAAACTGGTCCGTTGTACTACCAGGAAGTATCCTACATAAAATGTAATTTCTGTTCTTCCGAACGTAAACTAGTAAGCGTTTTTATGATAAGGAGACTGGGTTTTCAACTCCCACCCTGCGCCAAAGAGCCGCCTCCTAATCGGAGCAAAGGCGGGACATTGACGAAGGATGTGCTCTAAAGTGTCTTCACTTTCTTTACAGTCATTGCATAGGGTATCATCACTAAGCCCAAGTAAAATTAACTGTTCAGCGAACTTTAAGTGCCCGTTTGTACGGGCATTAGTCGTCTGCGGTCTTTCCTACATAGAAACAACAGAAAAGCAACGGATTTCTTGCTGACCTTTGACAGCATACACTTGGTCAACCTGCATCCAGGAGAGCCATGTCATCTGGGATTGTGCTGTTGACAGAAGCCCTAAAGAAGGACGCGGGCAGTACCAAAATGGATTCTCGCCCAGCAAGTTTATTGGTAATCTCGTATCCCATGATCGAGTGGTTGCCCGGTACTCAGACAAGTCATTGCGAATTCAGCCTGCCTACCAAAATAAGGAAAGACTTGCATTTCTGTATCACCTTGGAAGTGGTAAGAGGGTTGACCGTAGATACGGCTTGGCTGTCGCTGCAGATGCTTCGCCCTTCCACCTATACTCCATAAAATACTTCGTGGCCATTAGGTTCATAAAAGTTTCCGCCTAGAAGATTGACGCGAAGTTACCTAATGAGGTGTGGAGTCTAATGTTATCGTTTTCAGCGGAAACCCCAATTTCAAATCCCTTCATCGTCTTGGAGCCGTCCTTGACTGCAGCATTCTAGTAATTTTAAATGCTAGTAGACGGTTTGCATACGCAGATCGTGGAGAAAACCCAAGAAGTGCAAAACGACACTCACCAACTATTCTTCGATTTTAAGGCTGCATATGACAGTGCGCATAGAGACGCGCTATACAACGCCATGTCTAGTTTTGGCATCCCTACCAAACTCGTCAGATTGTGTAGGACGATGTAGAACTCTCGCTATCCCATCAAGGTCGGAACGAACTCACCGAGATCTTCAATGTCAAAAAGAATTTTAGACAAGGCAATGTTGTTATGTTATGTGACTTCTTTAGCATTATTCTTGAGAAGATCGTGCGTAACTCACAAGTCAACACCAGAGACACGGTCTTCCAAAAGTCAGTTCAATTACTAGCTTACGCCAATGACATTGACGTGATTGGACGAACACAGCAAACCGTTAATGAGGCGTTTGCTATCATTAAAGCAGAAGCGGAATAAATGGGTCTTGTGGTTAATGAGGGCAAAACGAAGTACATGCTGTCATTGACATCTCGGACAGAGCGTCACTTTGGGCAACAGACATTTCGAGGTAGTTAAGGACTTCGTCTATCTCGGCTCCGCGGTGAATAGGGACAATAACATCAGTACCGAAATCAAACGCAGAATCACTCTTGCCAATCGCTGTTTCTTTGGGCTCAAGATCAACTGAGTAAAAGAGCCCTCTCTCTAAGGACTAAGCTTGCTTTATATGACACCTTGATCACCCGAGTCCTAATCTATGGCGCAGAAACATGGACGAAACCTATAACGACGAACTCTATATGCTGTGCAGCGACATGCGCCTGGTCAGGGGACTTCGGATACAATGCTTAAGATAGCTAGGCCATGAAGAGCGTATGGACACCAGTGCTCCGGCCCTAAAAGTCTTCGAATCCGAGCCATTGAGACAACGCAACAAAGGACGGCCTAGGCTAAGGTGGCGCACACAAGTAAAGAAGGACCTCAACCAACTTGGAGTGTGCAACTTGAGGCAGCCAGCGAAAGATTGTGCTGGTTCGAGAGGCATGTTGGTTGAGGTGTAGGTCAACCCCGGACTGTAGCGCCACAAAAAGACGAAGAAAACAGTTTGCATTCAGAAGGTTCTTAAATTTCACATCCCAGCGTGATGTGCGTGACGTCAAACTTTCCACTTACTCACCATAATTAATTCCCAATAATCCAGCATTTCACATGCCGTACGAGTCGTAGCAAGGTTTTGATGAAACCAGAGCTCACTGAGTACTCGAATTTCAGGATGCACATATTTCAGCAACATGGCCAAGCTGCCTTGAACGACAACGAATTAATTCGTCACGGTCTTCTCGTTCACTCTCAGCTACAGCTACTACAGTTTCTTCACTACAATCTAACCGGCCGAGTTTCATTTAAACTGGGACTTCAATTTACGAATGGTATTGGCAATAAGTTGCTCGAATCGGGCGAAAAACATATCTCACAGAACACTGATTTCCGTAATACTGTGATGTGAGTCTTTCCATGATGATTTACCAAACGATTTTGAACAGGAATGACGAAGCAGTTTAAATGGAGTCACTCGTGATCTGTCAACGAAAGCCTGTTGAAAATCAAACCTCCCGATGAATTGGTCTTTTACAACGATTCAATACCCAACTTGATAGTAGGATGATACGTTGTCACTTTAAGGGGCTTCAAGCACCTCTTATGTAAACGAAGGGAGACCAAACAGCATTCGCGCATCTCTTCCAAGCTTCCTTGAGCATATTTAATCAGTTCATACTTGATACCACTCACCATAAGCAATCACTCATTAATCCACGGCTTGGGGTCGCTCTCTCTCTTTCTTTTGCACCCTCTTTCTGTTTTTTTCACGTAATTAGAATATTATACAAGTCCTTATTAGACAACATAGCAGCGTCAAGCAGTACTTATCGGCTAAGCATTCATTTATCTCCGGCAACAAACGACCGCAGCATGCCAATTGCATTATCCGCCTTTGTGCGAGAGCAGACATTAACGCGTATTTTCCCATTAGGCCCCGACAATAATGTTATGAGCCGCACACAGCACAAAACAACAACGGCTCAGGAGGAAAAAAAGAATACTGCAGAAAACCAGAACAGTACGGGAAGGAGAAAAAGGATTCCATAATGAGATCTAATGACGACAACGGTAAGAAAGGCAAAAATTGCACCGCGCAAAGAATGCCGGGGAGGCGAAGTACCCTCCACAATAGCAGCAGTTGTTGAGAAATTCTTGCTTTCGCGCTCTCAATACTCATCTGCCGGCGAACTCACTTGACGGTGCTTGTGCTGCGGCAGAGGTGTGTTAATATTAAGTCATAAACCGAAAATGCCGACCACCCTGTCCAAAGCTATCATCGCAGCGCATAGCCTCGCAAATGGGTTGTTCTATTTGCAGAAGAAAAAACAAAACGAACACCGCAAGTAAACAGAATGTTACTCGCGATCAAAGAGTGGGCGATGATGTTGGCCATGAAGCTGGCGGCAGAGCACTGTGAAAATCCCTGTACGGAATGGGCGATAATAAAGCACGGATAAGGGCAAGGACATTGCAGGGTGGTGGTTATTACACTTTTTTGTGCTTCACGCGCGTTCTGCTTTGTCCTCCTCTGACGTTGTCGCCACCACCGCCGTCGCGACCCTCGAGTATACCCCGGCGGTGTCATGATGGTGCCATATCAACGTAATGTGCACTTTTGAGATTTTCTTCGCAATGGATTTGCATTTGGGCGGCCCCCTAATGCTCAGAGTGTTGTAAAATGCAAACAAAAAACACAAGACAAAATCCGATTCCGGTGTTTTTTTTCCTCATTTCACTCTTGTTGCTGTTATTTTGTGGCATCGCCTTGTTTTTGCGCTGTCCTGGTGCAAATGTTTTTCGTGCCTCGTGATTTCGTCCTTCCTCGGTGATCTCATAATTTTCATGTGCATTATTCGGATTAAGCGGATGAAATTATGGGCGGAACCTTCTCAGAATTAACAGATTTTCCGCTTGCCTCCACCGCCCCCCGTTGGAGACAAGTTGATTCGCAATTCGCTGTTTAGGAAATTGAGAATTTGAAGGCGAAAAACAAAGGCGTCACACGAGGGAGAGATTACAATTAAAAGGAAATGCGATCTTCAGCGGAGCGAAATGTAGATGTCCGGGAAATAAAATGCAATCTGTTTGTCGTAAAATGTTTACGGGCGCCGGCGAATGACCTTTGGATGCAAATTAATAAGGACGTCGCGTGGAAAGAGTGTTGGGGGGGAGGGGTGTGAATGCATAGGAAACTGGTTCATTAGGGTTATGGTTCATAAAGTCAACGAAAACATCAAAACATGCAAGCTAGGGTGATTCAGATACGTGCCTTACACGAATGATGTGCTGGGGAAATGAAAAACTCACGCAAGACAGTCTTCGTTCGGGTGGAAAAATAACGTAGCAGCCATAACAGAGGGAATCGCTACTTAAGCTAATAGAATAGGAAAATTTAAATGCATGGAGGTCTGAAAATTGCTGTAATTTGGAAGCATCCTAAAAATGTTCTCCTTCGCCAACCAAGTTGATTAAGTTTGATTCGCCCTAAGATGATCACTCCTGCAGCGAGCTGTGATAATCCTATGAAGGCATGACTGGGCTCCCTTTTCCGGTCAGTCCCTTAGAAAAGAATGATTCTAAAAATAAATCACAGCCACCCATGTATACAGGAAGAAAATCACTTGAATTGAGCTAATTTCTGCTTGCTCACCTGAATTTCACTCAATATCCGCGTCAAATCCGCTCACTGGTGGCCGCATTTATCCGCAAAGCAATTGTTGTTCATCAGAAGCTTCTGGTTCAAGTCTCGCAACTCGAACGACAGATATTTTAAACTTCAACTGTTCCGTCTACATACGCCATGCTCCGGAATGCGCTTCAATGTGATTCGAGGAAAATCACTTGAAAAACTCGAGCAATATATCAGCTCGCTGTCGCAGTTCTCTCCACTCTGCAGAGTGCCCTGCATTCCTGTGTAGCTGCAACGACTTCACATCTTGTCGGTTGATGCATCGGGAACCTGCCACCGCCGACTCTCTACTCTCGCGAGGAACGGCACTTACGTCGCGCTATGTGTGCGCTTCTAATTTTCCAATGCCTCAACTTTGTTGCTGATTTTCCGCATCAATGCTACCGAGCAAGGATAACAACAGGATACACACCGTCAGTAGCCGCCGTCGTTGCCGTCGCCGCTTTTGCCGCCTGCAACGCGGGAGCAACTGTGGAATTTGATTTTTCCTAAAGGGGTTTCAATGTTGGCGTACTTTTTTTTGTTTTCTTTTAATTTGACAGCTCAGGGTTATTGGCTCCACTCGACTCCGTTCTGTCAGTTACAGCTTGCCGGAGCTCCGTACAGTCGCTTCGATTTCAACAAGAGCAAATGCCGTGCCATTGTTTCGCTCACCCCGGGCAGCTGAAGAATTTGATTTACTCGTCCAAGTGGAGTAGATGGATCACCGCGGCTCAAGTACCAGCAATGGCATTCGGTAGCATGATGATGACGATAGCAATGATTACCTCGGCACACTGGCACATCCAAGAATGCAGCCGCTTCTGTGTGTACGGGTATCCTTCGAAGAAGATTGCGTTTTTAAGGTACTTGCTTATTCCTTTTGATTTCTCCTTCTAATTTTTCCCATTCTCAAGACAATGCGATCTGTGCGAAGGGAGATGCCCTGTGAAGCTGGTTGCCGTCTGCTTCTTGGTCTCTGCTCTCAAAAGAACTCAGTGAGTAACTCCCGGGGGCGTTACTGGATGCTACTTCCGAGCGTTCCAAATTGCAACAATAGAGTTGAAAGTTTCCTCACAATTACGTGCATCTGATGGGCTAAGACAGGCGAACTAACAAAAGGGATATCTGCTGCGAGAGCATCCAGCCGGATGCACTGGAATGGGTGGGGGTTGGGGGGTGGTGGCATCCAGATGCAATTGGGCATGTAATTGCCTCCGAAGAACCATCCGCCAAACACGGGGGGTCAGTGAGTTTTCCAATTATTTTGATTTTACGAACAATCTAACCGCTTAGTGGCCGAGGGCATCGGAATTTAATAAAATTTATTAAAAGATTACGCTTTGTCCAATTTCAGGGAATGTAAGCTTCTGAATTCTTCTTCGAGTAGATTGACGGATCCCATTGCGGAGAAAATGTGAATACCAGTCGTGCCAGGGGTACAGATGGCTGGAGGAGGAGGACTGGCGGGGGGTGGTTATGGTGAACCAAAGTTTGACAAGATGCACAAGCTGCTGCGTGGGAAGGAGATGATGTGGTGGCGTTCTACGAATTGTTGCTCTTTTAGAAATAATTAATTTCCTTGTGGCTACCCATACCCGTGCAAATCTGTGTACCTGGTCGTTTCGTTGTGCGGGAGCTGTCCCAGTTGATGTGGGTCGGTAATTTGTTGCCTGTCATGTACGCTTTTATCATCTACCCTCTCCAGTATTGACTGGGGCCAATTACATGCGAGTCGTAACAAGGTTTTGACATTAACGGTGGCATGTCAGACTACCGTGTTGTCCTGCTCGCAACTAGGGGGGAGAGCCAGTCATCAGGGGTATGCAATGTTGATAACAAAAAGGGGACAGAATCATGGTCGCTGTGGGGATGTCGTTTCTGCTTGGTAGTTTGAGATTTCATATTGGTAATATTTATGTCAAGAAATCCTTTGTGTGTTGACAGTATGTACGAATTTGTTATGAGATACACATCTTATGTGAGTTGAGTCCGCAAGGAACGGGCAGGAAAAAAACCGGGGGATGAATGTCATTTTCAGAGCCTTTGATCCGTGTTTCTGTTGCGAAATGGATTGGGTATGAATTGTTGCATAATTGGAAAGAGTATAGACTTGTAGTGCACAAGTGCCATTTTTGCTGAATGGATGGATGGACAATGGAAGGAAGTCGACCCTTGGCAATTTTGAAAAGTGCTTTATAAATAGTTTTGTAGATTGAAGTCGTTTGCGGGTATACTTACATAATCATAGAATAACATAGGGTCATGATTTTTTGCGGTCTTTTACAGTGAGTAATCGGATGTTGAGGGTCAAGGTCAGTGAGGCGTTGACTGATATTTAAGCAGGAGTGTCAAAAAAGGTGTATTTTAGGATGAAATTGAAAATTTAAATATGATTTCTGTCATATGACCGCCAAGTCTGAATCGTACGGACTCTTATCTAAAGATGCGATTTTCCACGAAGATTTTCAACATTTATTTATAAGCACAACGTGGTGAATCTTGTCCTTCAAGTGGTAAATCGTCTCGTGCTTATGGGGGTCATATACTCCCACAGAAAATAGACAAACGACATCAAATCGCACGAAGTTCAATTGACTCATTAACTGAAGCCAGCTGACCATGCGCAGCGAAGGGAGTTCGTTAATTGGGTATTGGAGAGACAACATGAAAATACTGATTTTGCCGATAAAATCATCTTTAGTGACGAGGCCCATTTCCATCATCATTGCTTCGTCAATAGGCAGAATTGTCGCATTTGGGGCGAGGAAAATCCTCGAGTGATTCACGAGAAGCAAATGCATCCTCAACGTGTCACTGTGTGGAGTGGATTTTAGGCTGGAGGAATCATTGGACCTTTTTTGGAAATGAGTTAGGTCAAGCGCAAACAGTCGTTGGTGTTCGGTATCGTGAAATAATAACCAATTTATTCGTGCCTAGAATTGAAAAAATGAATGTGGAGGGGATGTGGTTTCAACAAGACGGTGCCACATCTCATACAGCCAGAGAAACAATTCAGTTGCTGCATCAGTCGATTTTTTTCTTTTGGGTTTTTTGAAGTCGATGGTTTATGCGAATAATCCGATGACAACTCAAGACTTAAAAGAGGAAATTGGACGCTGAATGAAATACTGAAATGAAATACCAAAGCATTTATGTTGGATCGGGACCCAAACGAACTGACCTTACCCTACAATGACATACAAATTACGCGTCTAAACTACAGCTACGATCAGGCGACCAAACTGTTAGACAAAATCATACGAACGCATACACAGAAGACGGACAAACAGACGATGAACACGGACGATCAGACGTACACACACATACCCTTAGCAAACGGACACCCTAGCAAGATGAAAAGTAGAATAGTAAAAAGAGAATGAGGAGTAGTAGTTGAACCGTCGAACACGTCAGTCGTCACCAACGAGAGACGATAATTTATAATTAAATAAACTCTGTTAATTTGAAGTATTAAAAGTGAGTTTTATTTCCCGAATACCACATTTATGCAAAACGGTCATTGTGCCATCAAAGGCGCGGCGGCCATCTGGCTAATGTGTTATTCCACACATAACCTTATCCTGTCTACTTTACGATATAATAAAAAATTAACGATTCATTAAAAATATCTGCGTTTTATTTAAAATTCAAATCTTGCATTCTTTATAAATTCTGACACGAGCTGCTGTTGCACCATCTTGTTGAAACCACAGCTAATGCACGTCATGGTTATCAACCGATGGCAGGAACAGGCAGCAATCATAGCTCTACAGCGGCCAACATGGACTGTAACATTCGTCTTTAAAGAAATGCGGACAATTATTAAAACAACCCATAAAGCCTATCAAACGCTCAGTTTTTGTGGATGTAACGGTGTCTCAACATACGCCTGAGGGTTCTCATCTTCGAATACGACAGCTTTGCTTACTGATGTATTCACTCAACCAAAAGTGGGCTTCATCTCTTAACAAAAATCATGATGACAACTGGGATCTACGGCAATCTTGTTTTTCGCCAAATTCGCACTATTCGGAAGCGTTGATCAGGTCAATGTCAAACTTTAAATATATAACATAACAGTTGACACAAATGCCATCAGTTAAAATACTGTTACCAACTTAAAGTTGTATACCTCCAAAAAAAACTTCTATTTAGAAACTTGTAGCACTGATGAACGGTAAGTTAATAGATTTCAGTTTAGGAATAGGGTTCCTACAACAGGACTGATTCTGGACCAAACGATTACAGGCAACATATTTAAGACATCACTAGAGATGGATCCGATACTGGGCTTTTAAAACACATAAATGTCAAATTGTTGCCAACAATTTTCACTTTTATACAGTAGAGAAATATTAATGATGAAAAAATATTGATAGAAAAATGATAATTTTATTAAAATACAAGCTAAAAAATTGAATTGAATTGAAACACCTCCGAGTTTCCACATAATCAATATGCGGAAACTAGAGCATTATTTAACTTCGTTGAGTGAACACAACAGTGCTTCCGACAATTATTCCAAAAATTTCAATGTAAAAGATTCACCTCACACCGCTCGGCCGGTCACTAAAAAGATCGACGATATTTTGTAACACCTGCAACAAGGCTCTGTCGACATAAGCCACATGACAGTTTGGAATCATCTAATACGATCAGACTAGCAAAAGATCAATCCAAACAAATTTAATTAACCGCATAACGAACAATGAAACGATGCTGAAACGAGCCAAACTGTAACCTTCTTGAAATTATCCATAACAGTCGATGAAAAATGGTTTGAATACGAAAATATCCAATGGAAGTGATTATGGTCAAGGTTGACCACGAGCGCCTTCAAAGCCTAAATTGATGGCAAACAAGGTTCCGTTGGGTGTGTGTTGGAAAGAGGAAATGTTAGTTTTTAGTTTAGTTTAAAAGGCATTTTTTTTTATTTATCGAATGGTATTTTAAAACTAGGTATAAAACGCTTAACGTAGGTACGACAGAAATGAAATCTTATAACTACTTACTGGCTCTATGCGGGCGCTCTAAGCTAAACTATTGATATATTTGTTTTGTTTTTGCCTTTCGGCGTCATTGCTAGAGGAAATGTTAATTCGACCATCTATGCACAGATTATTTGAATGATGCAATCAAATAGAGCGACCCTTTTTTGGCCAACGGAGAGGGATTTCGTTGTCTTACATCATGGCGAGGCTATGCCACATACCCACGAAAAGTATTCGTGGTTGTTTGGTGGAAATATTTGATGCCACTGTATAGCACGGAATCCTCTGAGTTGCATTTGCTTCGGTCCCTAAAACAAATCTCTCTTGATCTGATGATGAAGACCTACTGAAAATTATTTAAACAAGGTTTTGGCTGATAAGCGATCGAAGTTGTGCAACAAGGTCTTGGGTAATCAACAGATAATTTCATTGCGGCCACCGTGGAATAGAGGGGGCTGAACATCTCACCCACGCACTGAATCTCAATAAGAGTTGGTGAAAATGTCAAAGAGTAGTAACTGCCTTTGCAACAAGTCACCTAAAATCTCGCCGTTCCGATTTGGCAGACTATAGGTTCCCTCAACATGTCATATAGAAATACCACACACGACACAAGTAGTTGCCGAGGAAACTGGATCTTGTGGATCCTGGTGAGTTGAAGTGCCTCCCAATGATATTTACAAGACACATTCACGGCACCACCTCTTTCGAGTTGCTGACAACACTCAATGAGTATCAATTGTCTATGAAAAGCTTCTCAAATCTCGCCGTTCAGAGTCGGCAAAAAACTGTAGGTCCTTTCTACTCGTGACAGAACAGTAGCACGCCCAACACGAGTGTTGTTGTAGAAGCTAGGCCCTGGTCCCTTGTGGGCGATGGTGCCACTCAATTATTAAAGTGATTGAAATTAATTTCAAATAAAGCAATTATTTTCCTTTTTTTAAATACCAACCAACCGCCAGCCAAATAGTATGCAGTTTTTTTCCGCGGCCGGTTCCTTGGAAGGACGTGCTGCGATAGTTGTAAAGGTTTTTTTTTAATTTTTTTATTTTTTGTGAGGACAAAGAGGGTTTGATTGCCTTGGTTCATTCATTGGTAGGTCATGTAGAGAGGATAGACACTAACGCTGCACCTTGGAAAGCCTTCCATTCCCACCATGAGGGACAACGCCATAGAGAAGACAGCACCACCGATGGCACAATTAGCTGAAAATGGAACTAAATCAGGTGAATGTATAAAAAAGGAGGTGCCTAGAACAAGACTGTCCTAGTTGGACAGGAATGTTGACTGAGTGCTAGGACTACACTGGACTGTAGCAACAGCCAACAACTTAATACTTCAAAATTGTAACGTAATCCCGTCTCATTCCCACCGTTATTTGAAAGTCAATAATGCTGCGACTAACCAATAAATGTTTAGTAAATAAACACGTATTACTTTCACTACTTTCAAAATTGGATCTTTATTTCTTCCTTGTTGTTTTTTCTTATTAGGGACTCGGTTAAAACTTTCAGGCACATCGCAACGAAAGGGATGCATGCATTTCCCCCTTCTCAAAATGTATTAACACTAACACAAACTATACATCGGAGACTGTGGTATACACCAGAATTTATAATATCTTTATTCTGAGAAATTTTGATCTCTTTCAGAGCAATTTAGGACTGTCCTACTGACATCAAGTCAATATCCCATCAAGAACTTAAAATTATCACGCATCGACAATAAAACTCCCCATATTCGTACTCACACAGCTTAAGTATATATACCTCGTTGCTTAGTCCAAACCAGTGGACGTAGTGTCCAGCCATGTGATGCGAATCTGTACACAAAAAACTTCACTTCATAAATTCCAACGTCAAGCAGATTTTGCACTTCCACTCATTTCATTTAAAACTCACAGTATTCTCACTCAAATCCACGTCATTGTATGTAAAAATAAATTAAAACCAACCCCCAGCCTTCAGGCCTCGTGGTCAAATCAAACGAAAACAATCAATATTAATTCGAATTCTAAATTTATCTGGGCGCAGATATCGCTCGCACAAGTACCGACGGAAGGAGAAGCAACGTTCCTGGCACGTCTGGCACGACAATACACATCCGAAATCGTCAATTAAAACGGCATTTTAGCCTGGACTGGGCGCACAGGACCGATACACCCCCCAACCAAACACTGATGACACAACACAGCGACACGTTCATTTGTCAGCATTTGTGCATTCTTTGAGTCGACTGACGCCTAGCGAATGTGATTAATTTTCTTGCCAAAGTGACGCACACAGCCAGAGAGTCGGCCGTCGGTGGATCGCTTTTATTTGAATTTCTTCTGTCATTGTTGAGTGAGCCCTGTCGGCTTGACACTAAAGCATCTCGCTCTTGGTTATCTCTAGTTTCACTTGCAGCGGTATTATCTCGCACGCAGCAATGTCTGTGTCACCCGAGGCGTTCCATCATCGCGCAATCTGTCTGATAGATAGGTGTTGGCTTAGTAGGCGTACACATTTAAACGCACTCGCAAGCAGCCCCCCCACACATACACGCACCGCAAACAAATGAAAGACGAAGCTCCTCAGCATCAATTAGTCCGTAAGAGGACATGTCATCGTCATGACAAGCAATAGGCGGACAGATACATGACATCGAAGGCGACGATAATGATGCTTGCGATGTCGGCCGATACGACTCACCACTGTCATTGCTCTCAGTTCCCTGTACCCACTGCCGCCCGCCCACCGCTCAGACACCCCATGGCGGATGATGAAAGTGTTGCAATTAATTAATTAACGTCTCCTTTAAGTGCGCGCTGCGATGATGATGTTCCATTGGCGGCATAATTGCCCGAAGCCGTTGTACCACTGTACACACATGGTCCCCGCATTTGGCTGCTAGTGATTTCCCGGCGTGTTATGTCAAGACGCCGGGCCACGTCCCCCAATGCGGTGCCAGCCGTAACGTCGGCCACAAGGTTTGATTGTATTTTCAGGCGAGCTGTCACCGTCTGTAGCCGAATGAATTTATGAAGATAATATAACTAATCGTTTAATGGGCCAATAAAAACCGTTAGGCTGATATCCCCGATAGTGATCTGTGTAAATTGCGTATCCGAGACTGCCGCTGCAGCAAAGGATGAGTGACGGAAAATGCTGGCAGCTGCCAAATTAATTCTTTCCGCAGTGGTTGCGATGGCTGCTCGTTGAGCAGTGTCATTGTGTCTTTGGTTAGGAATTCGAGAGAAGAATTCAAATCTCGAGGACGTCTATGAAATTTATTGCCGGAAAACATTGCACTTCTCAAGCGAGATCCACTGACTTCAACGGCGGGACTCCCGAACATAAGTGGCATACGAAGTAGTGCAATAAATTTCGTGCTATATGTGCCGTGAACTATGTTCTCTCGGGGGGACAGAAATAGTTTCTCATGTGGCTTGGTCATTTCATTACACAGTCTCCCATTCATAGGGAATATTTTTTGGTGGTTTTTGTGCGTTATTTTATTTTTTTTTTTTTTTTGGTCTGGTGGTCCTTCCTTTTCATTGCCTACTTGCCCGTGGTGGCGGACGAATATTTCCTTTGCTACACACGGGACGCTTTCACTGTGTTCAGATAGCGTGAAATATGAATTTTTTATGGCTTGGTATAAACGTTTTGAAGGGAGTACGTTCCAAATGGGGGAGGGGGGCTCCTGCAAACTCAAAAGTTGATGTCATTCATCATTGGGTAAGGAACTGGTTCATTGGTGGCGTCTTCGCTCTCCGAAAGGATTGATGGAGCTACGGGTTTATGTAAGTTTTTAACAGATATTTTATTACCTCCAAAGCGGCAGTCATTTAGGGCGCATGGGAAATTAAAACTATATATTTCTAGGAACACATCTCAATTGACATGCCATTTAGTTGTGAGAGAAGACAAAAAGATGCACACACGCAGGGTGTTGAAGATTATTCCTCTTAAATCAATTCATTCCTTATAAAGGAGACCATTTGAACTGAGCCAATTACAGAGGCATCAGTCTCCGCATACAAAATCGTATATGCCGTACTGTGTGATCGCCTAAAACCATTCGTCAACAACCTGGTCGGTCCATACCAGTGTGGCTTTAGGCCAGGAAAATGCACAATCAACCGAATATTCACACTATGCCAGATTTTGGAGAAAACCCAGAAGCAACAAATCGATACCCACCACTTTTTCATCGATTTTAAGGCCGCGTATGATAGCATCTATAGAGACGAGCTATACAGAGCAATGTCTAGTTTTGGCATCCCTACAAAACTGATGTCAAAAAAGGATACAAACAAGGCGACGCGCTGTCATGCGACTTTTTCAACGTCATTCTTGAAAGAATTGTTCGAAACTCGAACGCCAAGACCAGAGGAACAATCTTTTAGAAGTCCGTCCAGCCACTCGCATATGCCGACCTTATTGACATTGAGGCAGTCAAACACTTTTTCTACCTAGACAACACAATCAGGCTAATTTTGAGAAAACAAATTTGATCACTGTGTATATCTCAAGTCAGAATAAATGTTGGGGAAATTTTTGACTCAAGGGATTTAAATCTTTTTGCCAAAAAAAAAGATTTAAATCCCTTGAGTGGCGAAATGTCGTGCTGAAAAGGCATGTTGGTTGAGGCCCAGGTCCACCCCGGACTGTAGCGCCTTAAGAAGAGGAAGGATCTACATCATTGTCTACAGAGCTATTTTGTAGCACGGAACCAAATGGTGGAGAGCGAGATCCTAGATTATTTAGAAAAACAATTTTGAAGTGCGAAAAAGGCAACTATCCTATCTATCTCTAAAAGTTCCGCCGACTACAGTAGCTCAGTACAATGTTTATGCCCTCTTTAAATCACAGCCAGCAAGTTGGGGAATGAAAGGGACTATCGCTAATAGCGATTTACTTTGTCAAGTGTAACGTTGTGAAATTGCTGGAAAAGTTTAAGACACAGAAGCCCAAATTTGGAACAAATCCTTTTAATCGAACTTTGATTAAAAATTTATTAAATTAAAAATACGCAACTTTTCAATACTCCCTGCAATTTAATGCAATAAGGAATTTGGTTGTCACAAACCTTGCTGAAAATATCAGATTTACACTTTTTGTTTATTCTTTGAATAAAGCGTCACTCAGAGTTGGACCTGGATCTCAACCAAAATTACTCTCCAGATGTTACCGTTTCGCATTTTCTGCCTCCTCTAAACTGGGGGCTTCAGAAAACGTTAGCTAAGCTAAAACTGAAATCTTATTGGCCATTGGGTGATGAGTGCTACCTTGTCAAGTGCAAGGGGTAAGTGAATAAAGCCCCAAATCAACTAACTCGATTGGCGATGGGAAAACAGAAATTTACGAGCTTTTCAGTTCATCTTGATTGTCTTCTTAGATCACACGGATAAAGGCTGCTCTAAGACTTTATGGCTCTAGATCATTTAAGCTTGTTTTGTCCTTTCTGGACCATTGAGTATGGTGACTGCAACTGAGATCGTTTGGCACACCCATTGTATCCTCAGACCCTTGACGCCATACAATACGCTCAGTCCGGAATAGAAATTATTTTCAACCGATTTCTATAATGTCCATGTTTCTGAGGCTTAGAGCAGGAGGAGAAAACTAGCTTCTTCTTCCAGGAGTCTATTACACAATTTACTCTTGAGTGCCAAAGAGACCGCGATAGGCAAAATTAGTTCTGCGATGTATTTCAGTTCCGGAAACGTCATAACCTTTGGAAAGAAAATTGGTTAAACTCCTTTGGGGTATGGTTATCCATTTTGTAGTTCGAACTCTTAAGTTCGTAATTTGATACTGTCTTAATGTCATAATTGAACAAACGAAGGTCTACCATTTTTCGAGTGTCATAAAAAAGAAAAAAACCGAATGAGTCAATGGCGGCGATAAACTGTTTAATGCGCCCGTCACATCTGTGTTTTATAAGTTTGGCACTGCCTGATAGCCAGATAATTAATGAAAAGATCAAAATCAGTGCCCGTCTAAGCAAAAGCGTAGCACCTTTCTTCGGTTTGGCGGTCACACGATTACTAGCTCAGCATTCAACTCTTGATTCAGGACGTTGAGGGACTGTATAAAAAAAAATCATCTTTTTCCGTGAAAATCAAATTTTCCAACAGAATATCTCATGAATAGTTGGTTATAAATACAGGCACGTATCGATCATGATTTCGAACTAAGCAAAAATCCTTCCGTAAGAAACAAGAGAAATTCAGGCCGCTCAATCGTCTCCCATCAACTCTAACTCATCAGGAACTATTCGTAAGCGCAACCAGGCGAATTTACAAACGTGATCCAACCACCTCCCCCTGAGTGCACTGAACGCTCGCCTACCTGATGGAATCGCGTCTTAAGTACGCCTTGGAAGTCGTGATAGAATGTTGCTAAACCAAATAATAAAAATAATAATTGAGTGGCACTACAGCCCACAAGGGACCAGGGCCTAGCTTCTCTTACGAGTAGAAGTGACCTACGGTTTTTTGCCGACTCCGAATGGCGAGATTTTGAGAAGCTTCTCATAGACAATTGATACTCTTTGAGCGTTGTCCGCAACTCAAAAGAGGTGGTGCCGTGAAAAAATGCGAGGTGTCCCATCCAGGAATCGAAACTTGACCTTCCGCGTGAGAGTCGACGCACTTACCAATTACGCCACGGGAACCACTAGAGACTCTCATTAAAGAATAAATCCCGTGCATAACTAGAAATGGTGAACTTATTCTTTAGGTCACTACATGTTTCTACACAAATTTCATGCACATAGGTGAAAGCTGGAACACACACCGAGTTAAAAATCGATACCTTGGCTTTGACACTAAGCTAAGTCTTCCTTATTACTATACGCTGAAGCTGCTTCAAAATTAATCCTACTTGGTCAATCCAGCAAGTTACTCCTTCCATCACTCGTGAAAAGACCCCGAAATATCTTCACCTTGAACAATGGAACTCCACTAGCATGAAGAGTGTGTTGGACAGGCGTTTACGAAATGACCATAACTTCGCACTTGATCACATTCCCCTTCATTTCAGCATCAACAAAAAATCTTCTGAGCGCGCGCTAATGTTCCGTCCGGGTGTATGTGAGGACAAGATATTCATCTACGAAAACAAGACTACTAAGCCTTACATCTCCCAATGTGAAACAAATCGCCTGGTCTGTTCTCTAACATCCTATCCACATATGTATATAATGAGAAGAAGAGGTCACATGATGCATCCTAGGCGAAATGAATTTTGGGTGTTAAAGAACTACTCTTTTGAATCTCAGAACAGCATCTTAAAGTCAGTCTACGCTTTCCAAATGCCAAATGCCACGCCGATATCAAATTCAACAAAAAAAATCCGAATACTGTCATCCACCTCTGCCACCTGCAGCAATGCATATCATTCACAACCAATCAAATCCCCAACACCCTTAATTGCGGAAAACAAAAATCATGCCGTTCCTATGCTCTGCCATGAATTATCACCAACTCTCTGCCGCCCAGCATCATCAGCCGTCGCATTGACTGCCTGCAGTCCGACTGCAATAGTTCCTGTTAGGATATAAATTCTACAGTTACAAGAAATCTGCACATGCATTTATCATTCATCTAAAACCGAAAGCAACCCACGGGAATTAGTTATTGATTGATTTATTAACCGACATGTGGGGAATCGCATTGCATGGGATGCCTGTTCGATTGCAAGCCGCCCGATGTCCAATTGCCCGGATGGCGTGGCATGGGGCAGTGACTGCCGGCGACCTCTTGCAGCCGCCCGTCGACCGCTGCTAATAGTTCATGTGTTTAATAGCAACAGCACAACAACCCCCTAAGAGACATGGGACTTAGTTACTGAAATCGAAGTTAGCTATCATGCCGCCCTCAATTTGCGTATGTCCCTCAACCACAGGCCATTACAGTCAGTTTCCAGGGATACGTGATGTCGGCTCGTTAAATAAAATCCACCCTATATCAAAAATTCAGATGAAATTCAATCATGCAATGCAAATTTAAAATCCTTTAGGCGCATTTTCCATACACAAACACACTCGATCACTCAAAAGGGTTACTTTAATGGGATACATGCAATTCACTGCAGCTATGCACACTGACAACGCCAGTCGCCGACACCGCCACCGCCGCTGCCGCCACTGCCACTTGCAGCCCGCCCACCGACTAGACGCCATGGATGTAGGAATGCTTTTAAAATTTAAGCCGCCGCTGTGCTGTGCCGTTTGAAACGGGCAGCAGCAGCAGTGCACATCAGACACGACTGTGAATGTGGGACGGCGGCGGCGCCCTGCATGGGTCCACCTGACATTGCAATGTATGTATAGTCAGTATGCGCTGGGGCATATTTTTTCCCTTCACGTTTCATTGGCAAGGCAACAATTGAACTAAAAGTCTGTTTATGCTTGCTGCCCAAACAGGATTCATATTTACCAAAACGGAAGAGCGAAGGTGGGCACTGTAAAGCTTAAAAATCAATTTTTTCCTGATTTCTCTTGTGACGGGCAGTTTCTTTTTTCCCCCATTTTATTGTGCACCCCCTTGGCTTGCAACTCGTTTGAGTTCAGCAGATGAACTTTATTTTTTTGCCGGTGAACCATTTCTTGCCAAAACCAATCAAAACAATTGAATCGATGAGTGAAGGAACAGTGCTCACATAAAAAAATGACGCTTTAAAAAAAATATTTTTTTTTATATTTAATTATTTTTTTAGCATTAAAAGGTGTACAATGTTGAACAGGGAAACGTTTCTCTTGTATTCAATTGAAAACAGGGGCTTTTATATTTTCAAACTCTTGTACACCAATAATAATAGTTAATTAAAAAATGTTTACAAAATTGTTAAAAAAAATAATTTTATTATTCTTTTAATTTATTGATGTACATAAGGGGTATAATAGTGACTGAATTTATTTTGTGAACGCACTCTTGCACTAATCATCAAACTGTCACTTTCAATTTCTCCAACTCAACCGTCGCCGTGGCGTAGTGATGCGTCGACCGCCACGCAGAAGGTCTAGGCTCGATTTCCGGACGGGACACCTCGCATTTTTTTTCACTGCACCACCTCTTTCGAGTTGCTGACAATACTCAAAGAGTATAAATTGTCTATGAAAAGCTTCTCAAATCTCGTCGTTCGGAGTCGGCAAAAAACTGTAGGTCCCTTCTACTCGTGAGAGAACAGTAGCACACACAACACGGTTATTGTGTAGAAGCTAGACCCTGGTCATTTGTGGGCTGTAGTGCCACTCGATTATTAAAGTACATGAAAATGCAAAGTCTGCAAAATATAACATTTTTCTTCCAAAATTCGGAGCCGGTGACCACAGCTTTAAGAGCATTTACTCCCAATTTTCGATAATTCTCGCTCTAGTAGACAGGCACTAACAAGTTTTATGCAAAAATGTGAGTGAGTGATGTTGCTGTTGCACTGGGCAAATGTGTTGGTCGAAGTGTGGAAAATACCGAAATACCTAATTAATTATCAAGATTTTACTGTCAATTTATTTAGTAAACTAAACCTTTTGTGTCATGGAAAACTACACAACGCAGCAATGTCTGCATATTCTCAAATTTTTCCACCTATATTCGATGACAGCAACTTTCAGAGCCTTAACTCCAATTTTCGGTCGTTATTCTCGCTGTAGTAGATATACAAGTTTTCTGCTATGTTGTGTATCAGTGAGTCAAGGATTGGTCGAATTGTTGGAAATATCGCTGCCTTTTGCTGCTTTCGGGCGTCCGTAGCAAACAATCGAAATAAGTCAATTTCAAGGCGTCTCTAGAATTGGGCATCTCTCAGACCACATTATGGCATATTTTGTGTAAAGATCTTAGTTTGTACCCACACCAGATCATGCTGAATCAAGAATTGTAGCCGATGTACCATTTGAAGTGACATACGTTCCCCGATTTGGTTCTGGAAAAGAGGTGCCAAGATGATGAATTTCATCGCAAAATTATTTTCAGTGACAACGCACATTTTTGGCTCAAATAAATAAGATATGTGTTCTTGGTCGGGTACTAATCCACATCTGCTTCGCTAATCACCACTTCATCCACCGAAAAAAACTCATTGGTGCAACTTACATGCCTGTAGCGTTATTGGACCATTTTTATTTCATCGATGATAATAACCGTCAAGTTACTGTGAATGGTCAACGTTATCTCGCCATGATTGCAGATTATTTGTGACCTGAATTGAAAAATACGAACTTGGACGACATGTTGTTTCAACAGGGTGGTCGCGCAGAACACGTTACAACCGTTTTATTGAAGAGTAATTATGGTGAGCGAGCTATCTCAAGAAGTGGGTAGGTTGAGTACCCACATTCTTCGTGCGATATAACTCCGTTTGAATATTTCGATGGGGCTATATAAGGTTGATGGCTTATGCTAACAAGCATACGATCTTGGAGCTCAGAGCCAATATTAGACACCAAAAAGTGGCCGTTGCAGCCGAAATGTTTGTATAGGTATATGTATACCCGAGTCGTAGAAAATTGAGTTCAGCAAACCGACCGCTGCAAACGTACCCGCGGTGGCAATATGAACAAAGTCGAATTTCATTCATAAATCGTTTAATTGTGCATTATTAGTCTTCAGATGGCGCTACAGTCCGGGGTGGACCTGGGCCTCAACCAACATGCCTCTCCAGCTAGCACGATCTCTTGCCAGCTGCTTCCAGTTGCGCACTCCAAGTTGGTTGAGGTCCTTTTCCACTTGTGTGCGCCATCTCAATCTAGGACGTCCTCTGTTGCGTTGTCCCTGTGGTTCGGATTCGAAGACTCTTCGGGCCGGAGCAGTGCTGTCTATCCGCTCTACATGGCCTAGCCACCTTAAGCGTTGTATCCGCAGACGCTTGACTAGGTTCATGCCGCCGTACAGCCCATACAGTTCGTGGTTGAATCTTCTCCTCCAGATGCCATCAACGCAAACAGGACCAAAAATCGCACGCAGAACTTTTCTCTCGAACAGACCAAGGGCTTCTTCATCCGCTTTTAGTAACGTCCAGGTTTCTGCGCCGTAAAGCAGGACAGGGATGATCAAGGTGTTGTACAAAGTTACTTTGGTCGTGCGGGAGAGGGCTTTATTACTCAATTGCCTCTTAAGCCCAAAGATTCTGCGCTTGATTTCGGTACTGATGTTATTGTCCCTATTCACCGCGGAGCCGAGGTAGACGTAGTCCTTGACTACCTCGAAACGTCTGCTGCCCATAGTGACGCTCTGTCCGAGACGTCGATGTTCTGCGTCCTTCTTCGATGACAGCATATACTTAGTTTTGCCCTCGTTTACCACCAGTCCCACTTTAGCCGCTTCCGCTTCGATGCTAGCAAACGCCTCATTGACGGCTCGCTGAGTTCGGCCGATCACGTCAATGTCATCCGCATAAGCTAGCAGTTGAACGGACTTGTAGAAGATCGTGCCTCTGGTGTTGACGTGTGAGTTACGCACGATCCCCTCAAGAATGATGTTAAAGAAGAAGAAGAAGAGACCTTCAATGTAAAAAAGTGTTTTAGACATAAAGAGCCATTCAGACGTTATTTTTTGCCTGGAACGCTATTCAGACGTTATTTCTACCTGTAGTGTACTACAATAAGCTGGAACTCTGAAGGACCGGCGGAGCACATTTTGAGTATGTACCCACTATCACTACATCGATAAAACTGTATGAGTGAAGTATACTAGATTGACCTACGCATTGACTACTTTCAGTCTCAGTGACGAATCTTACACAAATTCCTTGCCACAAATGTCTACAGGACTGAATTGTAATATCTTTCAAGCACTGGGGTTGGTTATGTGTGTATTACAACTGTTATTGATATATTCACCATAATGTCTTAAATCATTCAACAACGCTGTCCCCGAAGCATGTTTTGAATTACCATATGAATTGTTCGATTTTTAATTTAAAAGACTCAATTCTTACAATGTCAAAATATAAACCATCATCAACAGCTTTCTTCCGATCCAAAAAGGTTTCAACGACTTGTACTATTTCTCTTAGGAACACCTTTTTCCAACGAACTGCAGAAAAGATGGTAATTTGATGGAGAAATATCAGGAGAAGATGGTGGGTAAAGAATATCGAATTGCTATTTTAGCAGTTATTGCCCCGCTTTCTGTGACGTATGGGCTCTATATCCAGGTCCAATCGGAATCTAGGACTCTTTCAATCCATGTGTTACCTACTTGTAAAGTATTTTCCCTTTTCCGTATTTGAGATATTTCCCAACCTATTGTTGTGAGGAGTACTCAAATTTTGTGTGAAATGCTCATCATATGTCGTTAAAAATCGTCGTCAATTAATGTTTCATTTCGAGGATAGGGTCACTTGCTCGGGACTTACTACACAAACGCCGAATGATGCCTCTTTCGCTGTTTTCTCAAATGCGTCACTTTTGGTTTTGGTTGCCTAAAGTTAATTCGAAGGGGGGCTGCCTGGTATTTGTAGTACAGTAGACCAGTTTTGAGTCTGAGCGCTCCAGTGCAGTGTATTCCAACATCCAACAAAAAAAATATAAAAATAATAAGTGATCGTTAAAGTTGCACACCTAAAAACAAATCCCACTCCATCTTGTAAAAACAAAATTCACAGTGTTTTACAGATAAGTTAAATTGACTGTAATTTCATACTCGTGTTGTGCGTTCTATTGTTCTATTGTAAGTAGAAGGAACCTACACTTTTGTGCCGACCCCAAACTGAGAGATTTAAGAAGCGTTTTCAAGAAATTCAAAGAGTGAGCGTTATCTGTAACTCGGATGTGGTGCCGTGCAAAAATACCGGTATGCTCGGTTCCTGAATCAAACCTCGGACCTTCAGGGCGTGAGTCGACTCCTACGCCAGCCTTGATGTCAACTATGTTACAGATGTTCACGCCAAACTTCCTAATTGAGGATAAAATGCAAAATCCCTCATCTCATGATGGCGAACCTTTTGGGCCAACTTTGAGCGAAATGAAATTTGTTTGCTTTATCAATAAATTCCTGGACGTTGTTGTCCACTGTAGTAGTTGTCTTAAACTAAAACACTCTTTCTTCACGTTGTGCAGAGTAACAACGAAAATGTCATTCCCAGTTTGCAGTGCCATCTACACTACATTCCTTTAATCAAAAGTTTATCCAATTTTCGATGAGTTCTTTGAAAGAAATTTAAAGCTTATAGAAACGCAATGATTGCCTGCAGGCAGTTATGTGAAGTATCTAAACGTTATCTGGATTAGTCATCATATTGTAGGAGATAATCTTTCCCACAAAGTGATATTTAATCGTATATCCCTCCTGAGGCCCTTCTCCAAATAAAGTTCTGTAATTATACTCGGGTCAGATTCAGATCCAAGCACTTTTGAAGAATGCAATTCAGGGCAAAATGCTCACTGCAATCCATGGCATTTCTGACTCCATAACTTTTACGCAAACCCTTACCATTCCCTTGAAAAGAGAACCACATAACCAAACTTAAAATCCAATCATCAAGTTGCAAATAATTTCTTCCTGAATTCACCACAAACACAATACCAACAATTTACAGCAAACACAAACTTTGAACCAAGCCCATTACACTTGGCCCCCCTCCTCCATTAACTGCTCAAGGACCTGGCTAATGAAAATTTTCACTCATTCAAAAACTCAATTGCAAACAAAAGGAGAGCGCATCACCCACACTCCGGTGGCAATGTTGCCCAGGGCTCCGCCACCCCAGATGCACTATATCATCCAGTGATCAATTTTCTTGGATACACATTGCGAAAGCCGCAATGAAAATTCAACACAATATTGTGTTACATTTGCAACCACCAACACACTCGCAGCTGCATACAATTGGAATTGACTTTGACTGCATCAACCCCACTTCCTCTGTGGAATCTTTCGTATTAGGCTAATGCTTTCTTCGTGTTAACAGCAGCAGCAGCTCGTGTACCCCAACGACCGACCTCTGCGCCCTCGGCTGAGTTTTCACAGTCCCATTGGAGGAGCCAGAGTAAGAGCCGAGTATTTATCTTCACTCTAATATGCATCGAAATCGAATTTTATTTACCCAAGGACGTCTCATCATCAAGTGCCTACATGTATCTCTGAGGATAATGTCTTTGCTTAACCGATGGATGCATCCACATCCAGAATGGGCTCGTATGCCTGTGTGAGCTTAACAAATGAGATTCACAACAATTGCCATAGTGATGACTTGACACAGAGACAGAGTTGCATCCTCGTTGCCTAAAACTTCCTTGGCAACCGCATACCATCCCCCCCACCATTCCACGGGATGGCCCTTTGTCGAACGAACAGTTAAATGACAGCCTGAAGGCTGTTTGCCTGCACTCACATCGTTTTCGCATCCCTCGCACTGTATAGCGGTGCTCGGTGTTATAACTCCAATAAGCGGCAGATGGGATTGTGACACCGGATGGGGGTGAGGCAGCGAAATAAACATAAGCAACGCCTAGCGTGTGGCGTGTGCCATTGAAGGCAGCCTTTCATACGCAAATAGTAATGAAATTAAATTCTTTCGCAGAAAGACTGCGGCGCAGGCGACAAAAGAACGACACGACGATGAATTAAATCTCTTGGCATCAAATCAACTGCCTTGACATTCAATTTGAGTTGACTTCACATCGCAACGATTCTGGTCTGGGCAACACTCATCTCCCCCATGTGAAGCACGTATAGAATTTCATCGTCTGCTTCATCCCCAAAATCTCTCCTGGATTGGTTTCCTATTTCGGCTGAGAGAATTCAAAATGAATTACAAAAAAGAAATTAAGTGACACAGTGTATACATCCACTTTCCTCGTGCTGTGCTCCCTGCAGGTGCTTGCTTCCGAGAATGGGGAAAGCACGCTGAAAATGGAAAGTGAAATCATGGATGCTCTGACTGAGAGGAATGCGGGTGGAGAAGGGCACAAAACAGAAAATAAGCCGCAGCTGAAAACCGAATACGACTGTCAACAATCTTAATGCCATAAGGATGTCATCTCCTCGTAATGAGATCCCCTAAAACCGGCTCCATAAAATCAACCACGAAACCCAGAAATTCGAAAAGGATCAACCAAAATGAAATGACAAAGAGGGAAGTATAAATCGAAGCAGAGTCACAATTCAGCGTAAAAGAAGGAGCAGTGACATTTGCCTCGAATATTGGATTGGTTTCTCTTTTGTCCGAATTTCCATGAAATACATAAATGCGTCGGCATGCTTTTTGAATAAAATTTCATCTTCAGTTTGGTGGTGTGGTGTGGTGTGGTGGGCGGGCTATTTCGCTTAAGATTTGTGCTGCAGTTGTGTTTGGTGAATGGGACCAGAATTTAACGTTTTCAGGCACATACTTCGATTGGAGCACCTTGGAAAAGGCTTTATCGGGCAATTTTCGAGCACTTGGGTGCATAAGGAAATTCAAAAATTGATGGAGAACTTTTGATTTCCAAATGAAAGAGACCTCTGCTTCAAAATGTGAACACCAACAAGCGAATAGCCAAACTTCTCCTTTCAGTTGTCGTCTGAAGTTGAATTTAAATTCAAAATTCAAGCTGACAATGGCGCACAAGAAAGCAACAATTTGCGCAGAGACAAAGCAGTTTGTGCCTCCGGAAAATCAGAATTACCTCCCGCCCATGCCGCGTACACCTTAACGAAAATACATTTCTCCGCCTCCCTTCTTTACAAATCACCCCTTAAGCTAAAACAGGTCAGAGCAAAAAAAAACACAGAATAAAAATAAAAAACGAAACGCAGTATACCATCTTTTCCGCATCTCACAGCAATCTCATACCTGACAGGTCTATCTATCTGTTCGGCAATAAAAGCTGCCTCCCGTGCGGGAAGTGAAGTCCTCGTCGCTGTCGGCTTATTTCGAAAGGAACAGGCTCCACCTGCCAGACTAGATTGAACCTGAAGCGCGGAGCCAACACAACACAACGCAAAAAAAAATCAAATTCAATTATTTATGTTTACCTGTAAATGAGCGGTAGGTGGATGGTAATGCCGTGCCGTTGCCCCGTCTCTCCTTCTGCATTCTTTGCGACTGCTGCTACACATTTCGGCAGATAAATTAAATTAAAATTCCGTTTCTTTTATTTCACCCTCACCCGCCGCAACGAAATGCCATTAAAAAAGTATATGTACGTGGACCCGAATGAAATACAACTACGATACTATTTCGTCGTGTGTCTGAGAGGTGCGCGGTGAGCACAAAACGCCAGGGCCAGGGGGTGCATATTCATTTTGCGTGTAATGTCAACGACAGGAATAAAGTCATTCAAAATCTCACACAAAATTCCAGCAACAACAACAACGACAAACATGTGAAACAAAACCGAGAAGCGCTCAAAATAAATGCTTACAGGGTTCAGACTTTTTGTTTCTGCCCTGTTTCCAACATTTCACTGGCTGGTAAGGGTGTCAGGCGGAAAAGCACCATTGAACTTAACGAAACATTAGTCAAAGTGAAACATTCTCAACAAGTGGAATTTGGTTATTTTCAACCGCCCGCACACCGACTTGGCAATCGTCTGCTCGTCCGCCCTCCATGTGTATGGGACAATTCGTGGCATGCCAAGGATCCTAATATCAACCTAGATTTACAATGTATTGTGTATAATAAACAGGGCAACAGGACCGGGACGGATGAAGGGACACGACAAAACATTCATCCACCGCTCCCACACCCTCGGCCCTATGATGTTCGTACCCAAAAGAGGAGCAAAACAGGAAAACATTTCCTTTGAAGATATTATCAATTTTAGGCCCTTTTGCTCTTTCAGTAATACGAGAGCAAAAAAACAAGAAGAAGAACATGACGAAAAAACAACAACAACAACAACTCACACAAAACAAGTATCCGAACAGGGAGAGCACACGACTGAAAGGGACAAGAGACAGCTGAACACGAATGTTGGGAACCCAAGAGGCAAGGAAAAAATTTGTCGACAAAATTCATTTGAAATTCCAAATACCTGTGAGCCAGTTGGGACAGAGGCAGGAGCGTGTGGCACAGCAACAGGAGCAATAAGGAGACACTTTTACTTTGCATAATTCAGAGGCATTTGACGCCCTTTGCTTGTTGTTCCTGTTGCTGTTCGTGTTGTTTTTGCAATTGAATGCACGCTGCCATTAGGCAGTGCTAAGCAGCAGTCAGTATGAAAGTCAATAAATGACTGACGGAGATGACGGTTTAATATGCCCACAAGAGAATTCATAACATTCGCCCCCAAAGTGAATGTTGTCAGTCTTAACGATGGGAATTACCACCGCAGATTGGAGCTAACCCACACACACACACATCCGTGAGATGAACGAGGGGAAGGTAGAAATATATTTTTGAAGTCTTTTCGCTTTGCTCTAAATCTGAGAATTGGGGGTCAGTGGATTCCTGCACTGCATTACCGTTTTTCCCCAGCTTTTCAGGACAGAACCTCTTCCCAGATACTAAGTGAAGAAGAGGTCATTTTAAAATGGGCATTTATTTGTAAATCTCCCTTACTAGTGAAAAAGGTATCAGGCAAGAGATTGCTAAAGTAGCTAGGAACCATCCGCCATCCGCAACAAGCTACTTATGTACATAAGCAGAATTGTCGATTTTGGATTGAATATCAGCCAGAAGCATTGCAAGAGCTACCAATGCATCCAGAAAATGGGCTGGTGGCATCATTGGACCGTACTTCTTCAAAGCTGATGCGAATCGTAACGTAACTGTGAATGGTGAGCACTACCGTAAGATGATATCCAACTTTTTCTCTGCCCACAATGCAAGGACTTAACTTGCATGACATGTGGTTTCAACAAGACGGTGCCACATGCCACACAGTACGCGCAACAATGGACTTATTGAGAGGCGAGTTCGGTGAACATTTTATTTCACGTGTGGGACCGGTCAATTGGCCGCCTAGATCGTGCGACTTAACGCTTTTAGAATATTTTTTGTGGAGCTATGTTAAAGCTCATGTCTTTACAGAGAAGCCTGCTTCAATTGACGTATTGGAAGACAACATTGAAGCATTCGTGAGATACCAGCCGAAATGTTGGAAAAATTATGCCAAAATTGGACAAAGCGGATGGACCATTTTAGACGCAGTCACGGTCAACATTTGCATGAAATAATCTTCAAACATTAAATTATATGGACCGTACTATCGATTCAAATAAAGATTTAATTTCTGAATTTTATGTGTTTTTTTAGCTTTCCTATAGCTTTTAAAAAATCACCCTTTATAAAGAAATGCAGAAAAGCAAACATTTTTTGAGTAAATTAAAAAATGAAATGGGTTAACGGAGAGTGAAAGGAAGTTTCTTACGTTTTCGAATGCATATCCAGAATGTACGTTAACAAAATTGATTCGAGAGCAGATCTGTGATATGAATTAAGAGAAAGGAAGTATCACGATTGCAATACATTCGCAGCTTTTGGCATGTTCCGGAGCTACATTTTTTACATTTCTTTGAATCATGCGTAAAGCACGAGATTGGTCTTTGACGTTAGAAGCGTTGAGCTAAGTTGTTTAGACAATCTGAAATAGCATCGGTTGCCGGAGATAACCCTACGACGGATTTCCACGAAGATATCGTTTTCAGAGTTCACTTTCGCGCTGAAGTAGATTAAGTCCTTCAATACATCATATACAACTGTCCACATTTACATTATGACGGCTGGATTATTGCTCCACAGCATATATTTGTTTTCATCCTCATTGACTTTAAGTACAGATCACCAGCCGGGAAAGCTTCAATAACGACTCGATGGGAACGCGCGACGCAACTGTACTGATTTGAAGAAGAAGATAATGCTTCCCTTGTTAATACTCGGCCTCCGCCCTATCCTTTAGAACGAAAGATTGAAGAAATCACATGACAGAAAGAATTTGCCGGTTCCAAATAATTCTGAAATAAATCTGCACGCTGCGTGGCTATTCATAATTCGGGGATCACGAAATCGGCCATCGCATCAATACATGGCGACGTATGTTGTCTTATGCGGCCTTAAAGTCGATGAAGAGGTTGTTTACATCGACTTGAAACTTCCTATTCTTTAAGGAGAAAAGGATATCTGAACGTCCGTATAAAGACGTATAGAGAACTTGGTTTGAATGACTGGGAACAGCTTTCCCTGAATGTAAGGAATGGAAAACAACTTCAGCTCAGACTTTGACATGCGTTACTAGCCTGATAAGTAAGATTGAATCGTTTGTTAGAAGCGGTTTGATATTTGGAAATATTCTCATAACATCACTACAAAACCAATTAACACACGGCAAAAAATTGGATGAAGCTAAGAAAAATTCTCTCCATCACCAGCAGTAAAGAATATTTTTGTTATTGGAACCGGTATCCCTAAAAACGGGCCAAGGTTGTGGAGAAACAAGGGAGCGAAGAAAAAGGATGCGCAAGGTTCTAATGGACACAATAGATTGTGCTGGGCGAAGTGTCCCATATCGGCGGGGTGCGGCTAAAGAACTTATTCTGAACCTAGTTGTCAGAGCTGAAGATTTAACTGATGAGAATATCTGGAGAGACTTCAATTGCGTGTGAAGGGAAAACGCTTTAAATCCACTCTTCAGAAATTCTTATGATGGTTACATTCGTGTCAGCAAACATTCCTCGCATCGGCTGCGCGGTCTAAGGTATTGACGCCGCATTAAAGCCCTTCTAATTATAGACCTTCCTAGCTGCTTCAAATTTTACTCATGATGACCAATCCTACAATGACCAATCTCAATCCAACAACTGGGGTAATATGTCGCGGGATACTTTAATTTCTTCACTTGCGTCAATGGCAAACAGTGATTAACGCATCAAGCATACGGTGTTTAATCAGGTTTTATCTGATAGGAGATGCTATGTACTCTGTTCGGCATTATACTCGTATATCTATCGATAGCAAGCACCGATCATATCATACACACACGACCATCTGTGCACAAAGCTTGACCTGAATACCATCTGAAGCAGTCTGTGCTGCAATATTAACTCTACACAAAGATTTTAGTTAGGTAAGTGGAAGCGAAAAGACACCTCCTTGGCAAAGTCCAACGCCAGTTGTTTTTACAGTTTAAAGATTAGAGGTAAGATTTTAACTGATAAGTCAGCCTCAAATGCGATAACTTTTGGCAAATGCATTCTCAGCCTCGTCAAATCGATTCTAATGAATGGAGATCCCGATATCTGCTTTAAATACGAATGTGTCAGCCGTCGCCCTTGATATTTTGCACAATTAACTCTGAAGTTCCATACGCAGTCTTATCGGTGTGAATTTAAGCAAGCGAAGTCTGCTATGTAAAAGATCATTAAAATCTCCAAGCGCAGTTAGCGCATGGAAATGATGCAATGGTTTCAGATGGATGCTCAGTCACCATAAATTCAAGAGCGTGGTTGATAGTCTTACAGAAACTACAACAAAACTCGGCCTACTTTACTCGTATACAAGATTGATGGATGACACATGTTCCTGCATCAATGAAACATAAAAAAGGATTCAGATGAGGAAATTGTTCATAAATTGGAGACCCACAGTATATCAATGTTTTTCACAAGTTTCTGCATCTGCTCAAATGTTACCAAGAAATTCATAATTAAGGTGAACAGCGCTACAGCGAACAAAGGGCCATAGCCAAGCTTTTTCACACTTGTTGTGCCTGCGAGGATTCTCTCACGGATAGAGGGGACCCATAGTTTATGACCGACTCCGAACAGCGAAATTTGAGAATTTATTCCTAGCCAGTTAAACTCTTTGAGTATTGACAGCTACTTGTATTTGGTATCGTGAAAAAAGTGAGAGATGTTCTATTCAGGTATCGAATTTGGGATCTTGGAAGTACGCCACTTCTGCCAATATACTTAACGTCACCGAAAAAAGTGCACGAGCTCTCATTGGGGCATTTGTGAAGAAGTTTTGTGAATAAACGTAGGACGCTAACTGCCGCTAACGGACTCAACGCGCTAAAAAATATAGCGTAACTTGTTTAAAATCCACAGAGAATCCGATCACTGCTTTAGGCGCAATCATAGATCCAATATCAACGACGCTCTCAATCCTAAAAACTCTAAACTCTATTACAAAAGTTACAAAAAATATGTGAACTCCTTTCGCGACCACCACGACAAGTACTAGCCATCCGGAAACCCAAGAAAAAATATTCATTGTGAAGAGATAAAAGCTTTCGACCTCAACGAACAGCTCCAGTGAGATAACAACAATATCGATAGTCACACCTCGACAAGGACATAACCGTCCGAACGAATTGGCACGAGAGTATTATCAAATCAACACTCGCTAACTGCCACGAGAGTGATGCTGCTTTGAGATGTCGCCTCTTCGCACCCACAGTCAAGGCTACATCTGGTGGATGAATCGCAGATTAAATTAGCTCAAGCACCAAGCATCCAAGGGAGAATGTGCGAAAGCACCACGTTGGTTCGCATCCCGACTGCTAGAAGGTGCAGTTTTCTAGCAATGTTGAGTGCGAGTCTACGATAAAAATGAACCACTTACATGCGGGAGCAGGCAACGGCTCCTCCTGAGGAGAAAGAATTTCAGGATAGAAATCTGCCGAAAAAGAAATAAAATCAAATTGAAATTCCCCCCCTACGGGAATGGTCCTGCATCGAAATGCAATGCTCGAATGAAATCGTTAATAGATATGTACACATTCGTATGCGCCGTTGACGGTGACGGAACCAGTGTTTGGGGGTGGGTTCACATACCCCCAGGATTTAATTTTATCCATTTTGTGTTCGTGTGCACATACAGACGCACATCTGTCGTACGGAAAGGATAAATGCCAGCCAAACAGACGATATGAGAAGGAAATCCTTTTCAAAGCAAAAACATTGCCAGCGACAAGGAGCCGCATATACATCCGTATATATGCACCGTCAACACCACCAGGAGCAGTCATAACTTAAAACCATTCTCGACTTAACCGCACAGCATTAGCCATTAAGTTGTCCTTCCACCGTAGATGTATCTGAAAGCTTTGGGAATTATTATGCCATGTGCTAGTGACTGCCTGACCCAAGGTCACTTCGGGTTCCGATGGGTGAATTTTGAAGGAAGTGAATGTTATGGTTTCAGTCCATTGGGATTGTGTTCGGTTGTGGATTAAATGAAAGGTGGGTTGGGATGAGTGGCTTTCTGTGCGTTCTCATCGTATTGATAGGAGTTTCCTGTAGTTTCAAGTGAGTGCTGAAGTTTGTTAGAATGTACCACCACTTTCTACTGAAAGTTTTTGAAGCAAAAATTTAGCTAGACTTTAACAAGAAGGATTTTTTTTGTGTTGTCAAACCTGACTTATCCTTGCGAGGGTTTGAGTGGCAAGTTCACTTCCCCTTCGGCGAAAAATTCTACGCCCAACGTACGAAAGTCGAAGGAGCTTTCCTGCGGTGGTTGGTCCTAGCTTGTTCCTTGAGCTCCTTTCTGGAGGTCCCTAAGCGAATGAAGAGCGTGCTCGTGAGCATATAGATTCGAAAGCCGATTGCACATATTGTACAATAATATTGGGGACCTCGGAACGACAAACATTAGCTGCACTGAAGGCATTTGTGATGTCAGTCTGGTTCTCCAGACAGGAAAATTTTCTGCAGACGTCGAATAAGAAGACTTCATGACATACATAAGAAGGGTTGTAACGCCAAATGTCCTGAATATTAAGGAATCCAAAAGGAAGCAACATAGTTGCGAAGCTTGACCGGAAGATATATTCTGGTTCCACAAGAGGGACCCTGAATTTAAATTTCAGCCTCGTGGGAGTATCGTGGTGGCTGTGTTTAAGCCCGAATCGCAATCGCAAGAGTTAGGAGTAATCAACTGTGCTATCTGATCAGTGCCGTGTCGGGTCTTATAGTTATGGGAAATTAACTTCCAATTCGATGTGGAGCTGCATTCAACAGGGTGCTGTGGCCACAGGACAGCACAGGTGTTGGAAAGGCCTTGCTCCTGAGACTGCAAAAGTATAGGGGGGTCGAGTTTCTTCAGCGACAACTGGTGTTGATATAGAGGGGACCTACAGTTTATTTCCAACTCCGAACGGCCGCGATTTAAAAAGCTAAAGCGAGAGATTAGAGAAGCGAAAGAACTGATGCTATGAAAAAAATATTTGGTGTTCAGTCAAGGAATCGATCCTGAGACCTCAGGCGTGTACGGAAATGGCCACAGCTTTGTTAAAGGGTGTTCCAAACAAGATGAAAGATGTTAAGTGTGAGTCATTCCTTGATGTCAAGTTTTTCTGCCCAATTTAATTCCACATTTATTTGTCCAGTGCTTGACAACTTCAATCATGAAGAGGTACAAATTTGAGCAACGCCTTAAGTCTTTAACGAAAATAGGCGTTCAAATGCATTTCGTGCACTTCGTAATATTTTGTCATCAGCATCATAGACCTCAGTGGATTCGTTAACAAGCAGGATGTCGCACTTGGGCAAATGAGTGATTGTTGCTTCCAGAAAAAGTCATTGCTTAGTGCGGTTTATGGAGTGGCGGGATCATGATAACGGACTCCTTGTGGCCAGAAATTAAGGATACGGACTCCTTGTGGCCAGAAATTAAGGATATGGACCTGGTACTTCTAATAGGATGATGGCACTTTCCACACACTCAATGAAATGATGACTTTTGCGGGAGATATTGAATGGCTGTGTTATCTTACGTCGTTGCAATGTTAATTGGTTGCCAAGACCATGTGATTCGACACCGCTGCACTTCTTTCTTTGGGGATATTTAAAAGCAAAATATAAAAATCAGAGACATCACGTCTTGTGGGCTCGTGTATTAGATAAGAGTTCACTCTAAGGACGTTTACGTCTTCATGCATTATGTATTAACTGTTTTGTTTTCTCTCTATTCGACTGCTCGTTCATTCATTCAGTCTGCCGAGAGTAGATGTATGCAATTTATGATAAAAGAAATCGTATGTCCAAATCACTAAAATTAGAGAAAAAATGTCTGCATTGAACCATTTCATTCAGTGAAACAAGAATTTCCCACTCACCACCCATAATGCGATCTTCATGATTTGTCCACTTTTCACGCACTTTGGACAAACTCAACACATTTTTTTTTTCTCTATATACACCGTGGCCAACGCATTCGCCTACTGGGATCACTTTAACTCTTTCTTGCTTCTTCCTGCCATTGAGACACACCAAATCACAGAACGTAGCTTTTAAAGAGAAAATCATGACGCACTCGTCCACTTGTACCTTGGACCGTAGCAGGCCTTAATGTTAGTAAGACCATCATAGTACATACAATCATAAAATATTATAACAAGCAATTCAGTCTTCTTCGTAATTCACTCATTTTCCACTGTTTTTCTAAGACTTTGAATTAAACCACACTAAGCCTGTTTGTTTTAACAACGAATAACAATAAAAAACAAATTATCTGATAAAAAGTAAGAAGTATAAAATTGTCTTGCTGGGAACTGACCATTAAGCTACTTCTTATCCAACTGTTAACATATCATCGAAACATCCCCAGCCGCGGTTTTTGGAACTATCACCAACCATAAAGAGATTCAATTTATAAAATTGTCGAGGGACACCACGTTCACAAGTTGGACCACTTTGTGGACGACAAGTGATATGTACAACCAGATGACTGCCGTAATCGTCGCACACTAATTTGCCGACAACAAAAATACTTCCCTAATCATCGGCAGCTCATCAAAACTAATTGTCAGAAGGCCTCCACTTTGCTTGCTCTAAAATTGGACACATGTATGTGCGACAGTGAAACTTGAGGTAATTGAGAATATCTAAGGTGACAAATACTATTTTAATTTTTCCTCACTTTTCATCATCTCTTTGAAAAACTCATTAACTTGCTAAATGACGACAAATGTGGATCAAAGTTCTGGAAATAAGTCAAGTCGCAGAGATTTTTTTTTTGTTTTTTTTTACAAAACTTAAGACGTTTCCATTGAACTGGTTGGTAAATGGATCTAGTCATGATAAAGAATTTAAATGTAATAATAATAATTGATTGGCACTACAGCCCACAAGGGAGCAGGGTTTAGCTTCTACAACGATTATTCGTGCTGTGCGACTGCAACTGTTCTCTCACGAATAGAAGGGACCTACAGTTTTTTGCCGACTCCGAACGACGAGATTTTGAGAAGCTTTTTCATAGACAATTGAGTGTTGTCATCATGAAAAAAATGCAAGGTATCCCGTCCGGAAATCGAACATAGACCTTCTGCGTGTGGGTCAACACACTCACCCAGGACGTTCCGGCCATAATTTGCGCATTGAAGATTGAGATTAATTTACATCAATGGATGGTGTGAAGGCTGCCAATTTTTTATTTTTATATTATTTTTATTATTTTCTTATTTTAGCCAAATCTCCGTCGATTGCACAAATTTTAGCTGTATGGAAGAAATGTTCAAAGAATATGCACTTGACTTATATCCTTATTCGCTAGCAGAATATATGTTGGAGAGATGAGGAATCAAACAAAAGGAAGGAAAACACAGACTCCCAGCGACCATCTTCGGCTAAGTTGGGGTATAGCAGGGAGCACCATGCCTCCTTACTGTATGTACTTCTCCCCTTCGTTCGTTTAATTTTAATTGAATAAATTTTACGTGCCTTGCAAAATGAAGGACATATAACACATCTAACGCATACTTTTGTGAAGTCGAAATTTTATCAACTTAGGGCTTAGAAGGAATCAGGTGGCAACAATTGACCTGTATCCCATCTATGAATTTATACACATCCTTGCACTGTACGACAGGACAACCAGTATTGTTGCAAAGAAGTGTTAAAAGCACTTAGTGCGGAGAAGGACTAGAAAAGGTTTTTGTTTTATATTTGGCGCGCGATAAAGTGATTGTTTAGTACTCTTAAGTGAACCGAAATAAATCACAGCACGGGCCGAAGGTATCGAAGAAGAGAAGAACCGGTGCACATTGGTTTTTAATTCCTTAGAATTGTAATGAGGGGAGAAAGTTGAGCTGGGAAGAGCATTCCACATTCTTGTGGTGCAACTGAAGAACGAGTATAGCGAGGCCAGTATTGCGACTAAGTTCTTGAAGGGAAGGAATGCAACTGACTAATTTTTTTTTGGTTTTTTTTTTTTAAATAGTGACGAAACTTTTCGTCGATGTTCTATCGAGTCGATTGACTTCGCAGCATTAGAATAACCAATTAGTTTTATCGCTCGCTGTTGAATTTTATCTATTGTAGAAGGCGCAGGGAGGCCTTAGGAGCTTCAACTATAACGATCAAATAGGAGCGTAGGAATATTGTAGAAGGCGCAGGGAGGCCTTAGGAGCTTCAACTATAACGATCAAATAGGAGCGTTATACTTAAGTTTTGGGCGGATGTACGCCTTATACATTGTTGCCAGATCAAAAGGCGTAATATATTTCTCGCATCGCTTTAAGAAAACTTCACATTTCGCTGCATTTTTGGCGATCTCGTTCCAGCTAAGTGATGAATTAATACACATACCAAGGATGGAAGGTCGATCGTTCTAGAACTACTAGAGCCCATCATGGATAATGTCAGATTATATTAAGAACGCTTAAGTGACAGCAGTCAGCACTGGGTCATTGGAAACATTAAATTCCACTCTTTTTTTTACTCCAATCTATTATGCTCTTAAGATCGGAATGTAATAAGCTTAACATACGCTGCCGTTTTAGGCCTATGGCCGAAGAGGAGAGTTCAGAGCCAAGAAACAAATATGAAAGCTGAGGGTGCTGTCATCAACGAAGCAGTGGATTGGACTTGAAGTGACAGACATGAGATCGTTTATAAAAAATTAAGAAAAGTGTCAAAGACAAACCGGAGTCCTAGGGAACACCTGCTTTAATATGGTGAATATCAGACTTGAACAGTGGTCGCCGTGGCGTAGTGGTAAGTGCATCGACCGCGGCGCAGAAAAGTCTGGGTTCGATTCCCGGACGGGACACCCAGCATTTTTTCACGGCACCACCTCTTTCGAGTTGCTGACAACACTCAAAGAGTATTAACTGTCTATGAAAAACTTCTCAAATCTCGCCCTTCGGAGTCGGCAAAAAACTGTAGGTCCCTTCTACTCGTGAAGAATAGTAGCATGCACAACACGAGTAGTTGTTGTAGAAGCTAGGCCCTGGCCCGTTGTGGGCTGTAGTGCCACTCTATTATTATTATTATTATTATCAGACTTGAACCCATCCAATACCACTTGTTTTGAATGGTGCGAAAGGTAATTTCTAATCCTTTGAAGAAGAGATTCATCGACACCATAAGCAAGCATTTTGAACAAGAGAGCCTGATGCCAGACTCTGTCAAATGCCTTTGAGAAATCAAGTGCAACAATCTTGCTTTCTCCTACATTGTGCAAAGATTACTTCCATTTTTCGGTGAGATATGCCATCAAATCACCAGTGGATCTGTTGTTGCTGAAAACATACTGCCGGTCATTAAGAAGCTTCCGGGTGTCAAGATATTTCATAAGTTGGCGGTTTATAAGCTTGCTTCCATGATTTTAGAAAGTAGGGACGTAAGTGCTGTGAGTCGGTAGGAAGTGGGTGATGACGGTTCACCCATTTTAGGGACGGGCTGAACAAATGCTGTTTTCGATTATCTCGGGAAGAGATCTAAAAAGTGTGACCGATGGAGAAGCTTACGCAGTGGTATTGCCAGCATAGGAGAACACCTTTGCAGCAGGACGGGGGGTATACCAATATATGATGGGTAAGATGGGTAAGGTGGCCCACTGGCTACTGTCGATCCTTCGGCTGAGGTTTCATTCATAACGCACTTTTCACGTAGCCTCGAATAGCTGACAAAATTCAAGCTCTTAAACTTCCATCATATCTAGCAGATTGCTCTACACTTATAGTGCAATAGTATGACGCACTACATGAATACTTGCTGTAGAAACGAAGTCTTTTTTCCCCGCAGACTGTAGCCGAGGAGCTAGTCCATTTGAAGCCACTCACAAGCAACGATTGGCGCTTTATAAATTTAAAGGCAAAATGTCATCCTAAACATCCCAGGCATTCAATTAAGCTACAATAAATGAAAAGGGAGCATGTCCTGTGGCAGGAACAACATATATAAACAATTGCCCTTCAATTTCCTGCGCATTCTACAGCGTACAGTCAACAAGTAAATTCCCAGAAGCTCATTGAGGAAGTGAATATCGGTCCTCTCATGCATGGGGTGGTGGGGTGGAAATATTAAAATAAATCTCAGCCATCCATATCGGTGTCCACTCTGGACTGGTTGTCCCCAAATACCGTCGCAAGGATATTCGGTCTTCACTCCGTCTAGCCATAGTACTTCACAAAAACGCGTTGAATAAAAAGCAAACAAAAAAAAACGGAACGAACAACCCGAGGATGTCAACCGACAGAGTGGTGGACACGACCGCAATGGCCAAAGGGTTCCTTAATTCAGTCCGTCTTGACGTTGTTTGGTTATTGCAAGAGTGTTTGAGTCCATTCCCTCCTCTCACAGGGGCAGAGAGCGAGAGAGTTTCCCTCTGCCATGCGGGATAATAACGAACACACATTCAAGTCGAACGAATGGACCTGCGTCAGCGCCAGAAAAGAAAACAAAAAGAAAGGAAAACATTTTTATGTTAATACAAGAAAATGGATATGAAAGATAGAGGGTCGTTTATGTGAAGAGGTCCTGGCTACTGATATCCTCTTTAAAGTCATGAAACTGCTCTTTCATGGCTTAGGTGCGTCCTCCGCTCGGGAGATAGTGTTATGGGAAATATTTTATGATAGTTGCCCATTTATTTATTTTCTTTTTTATTTCCCCGGTCCGTTTACTTTTCTCTTACTTATGATGTATGAAGTGAAATTATGCAAAAGGTTAACTCATGCGGCAAAGAAGCTGAGCGTCTTGGATGTGCTGCCGCGGCGGCAGCTTGTGCACCGCAGGAGGGATTTAACGGGAAATGGAAAAATCTTGTTTACTTTTATTTGATAGCTTAATTTTCCATGCATTGCTAGCTAGACTGTAAAAAGTTTTACGAAACCGACATTACACATGAAGTATAAAATGCTAGACATTCTCAGTAGTTGAGGGCTAATCGAAGACTGTTGTCGAATTTTTCGTGCGCCTCATTTAGGCACACTTGGCAGTGCGGGGGGTTTTTGTTAGTGATATGAAGGCAAGTCTGGAATAATTTAGTCGACAAACGACCTGACGACATGTAGACGTTGATTCATGGTGAGGTTTGATTGTCAGTAGAGTTTTTTGGCAGATCACGAGTGACTCCTATCAATCTGCTTTGTTCGTATTGTTCAGTATTGTTTGGTAAGTCATCACACGATAACAGCGTTTTGATATTGTTTAACTGCTTCCGAATATCGGAATTTTGTGGGAAATGTTTTTCGTAAGATTCGAGGAACTTGCGGTTCTATTGCCAATCTTCTTCTTTTTCTTCTTCTTCTGGCGCTACAGTCCAGGGTAGATCTGGGCCTCAACTAATATGCCCTTCCAGATAGCACGATTTTCTCTAAAACCTTTTTTGACATTGAAGTTCTCGGTGAGTTCGTTCCCGACTTTGCCAGAGCAGCGAGAGTTCTCCATCGTCATCCTACACAATCTGACGAGTTTGGTAGGAATGCCAAAACTGGACATGGCACTGTATAGCTCGTCTCTATGCAAACTGTCATATGTGGCCTTAAAATCGACGAATAGATGGGGCGTCTCGATTTGCACTTCTTCGGTCCTTTCCAGGATCTGTCGTAGTGTGAAGATTTGGTCGATGGTGGACTTCCCGGCCTGAAACCACACTGATAAGAATCTATCAGGTTGTTGACGAACGGTTTCAGGCGTTCACACAATATGTCAGAGAGGATCTTGTACGCGAT